>BQNB010074283.1:4255-29339 GCA_026074375.1 Tanacetum coccineum | reverse complement strand
TAAACCCGGGTTTAAAACCGGTAAAAAACCGGTAGCTTATTAAACCCGAAAACCGGTCTAACCGGTTCGGTTAAAAAAAATCCGGTTTTTTTAAAAAACGGTTCCGGTTTTTTGTACCGATTTTTTTAAAAACCGGTTCCGGTTTTTTGTACCGTTTTTAAAAAAACCGGTTCCCATTTGCACCTCTATTTCTGTACACGAGCTTATAAGGAGTGCACCCAATGGGTGTTTTGAAAGCGGTATGGAAGGCCCATAATGCATCATCTAACTTATCGGACCATGAAGCACGATTTTCACCTACGGTCCTTTCCAAGATACGTTTCAAACCCTGATTTGAAACCTCCACTTGTCCACTAGTTTGTGGATGATACGCGGTAGAAAGTCGGTGAGTAACTCCATACTTAAGCATGACTTTTGTGAATTGGTCATTGCAAAAGTGAGTACCACGATCACTAATTATAGCATGAGGAGTTCCAAATCGGGCAAAGAGAGATTTCAAAATTTTTACGACAACTCAGGCATCATTAGTGGGGAGCGCTTTTGCTTCAACCCATTTAGACAAGTAGTCAACGGCCACAAGAATGTACTTGTTCCCTCGAGAAGACGGGAACAGGCCCATGAAATCGATGCTCCATACGTCAAAGATCTTGCATACTTAAATTGCATTTTGGGGCATTTCATCTTTTTGCGAAATTTTGCCTTGACGTTGACATGAGTCACATGACTTCACCATGTCATGGGCATCACGATAAATCATCGGCCAATAGAAACCGGAATCAAAAACGTTCTTAGCGGTGTAGTTCGTACCATGATGTCCCCCGGTGAGTCCATTATGGCAAGCCATGAGGATATCAACGGCTTCTTGGCCGCGAACACATCGTCTAATCACTTGATCCGCACAAATCCTAAACAAGTAGGGATCGTCCCAAAAATAATGCTTAACATCCTTAAAGAATTTTTTCTTTTGTTGAGACGACATCCCTTTCACTATAAAATTTCCCGCATGGTAATTTGCAATGTAGACAAACCATGAGGTACTAGAATCACCATGAAAAGATAGCATTCCGAGGGTCTCGAGAGGAAATGTTTCATTAATTTCCTTTTTCTTGAGACCACCTTGATGAGGATTTTCAAATCTTGATAAATGGTCGGCCGCGAGATTCTCCGCTCCTTTTTATCACGAATAATGACATCAAATTCTTAGAGTAGGAGAATCCACCAGAGCAATCTCGATTTAGCATCTTGCTTAGCAAGAAGATACTTGAGAGCCGAGTGGTCCGTATACACTATGGTCTTTAATAAGACTAAGTAAGGCTGAAATTTCTCGAAAGCATACACCACGGCTAATAACTCTTTTTCCGTAGTAGTGTAATGTGCTTGAGCATCCGTCATGGTCTTACTCGCATAGTGTATAGGCTGAAAATGTTTGGTCTTACGTTGCCCCAAGACTGCACCTTCCCCGAAATCACTAGCATCACACATAATCTCAAAAGGTAGGTCCCAATCGGGGGCAACTAAAATCGAAGCTTCGGTTAACTTCTTCTTAAGTGTATTAAACGCTTCAATACATTCCTTTGAGAAAATAAATGGAGTTTCCTTTTTGAGAAGATGAATCATTGGCCGGGCGATTTTAGAAAAATCTTGAATAAATTAACGATAGAACCCGGACCTAAAAAACTTCGAACGCCTTTGACGGAAGTGGGATGAGGGAGTTTAGCTATAACATCAACTTTAGCTCTATCGACCTCAATCCCGGACTTTGAAATCTTATGTCTTAGAACAATGCATTCTTTTACCATAAAATGGCACTTCTCCCAATTTAGAACTAGGTTGGTGTGTTTACACCTTTTTAGCATTTTGTCTAAATGTGGATAGATGGCAGATTGAGAAAGGCATCCCGGACGAGAATCGTCCATGAAGCCCTCTATCGTTTCCTCGATAGTAATGGGGAAAAATAGCCATCATGCACCTTTGGAACGTGCCCGAAGCATTACATAAACCGAAAGGCATGCGTCGGTAGGCAAACGTCCCATTAGGGCAAGTGAAGGTGGTATTTTCTTTGTCTTGCGGGTCTATAGGAATCTGAAAATATCCCGAGAAACCATCTAGAAAACAATAGTATTCATTTCCCGTGAGTCTTTCGAGCATTTGGTCCATGAACAGGAGAGGGAAATGGTCTTTACGAGTGGCATCATTTAACTTTTGGTAGTTAATGCATACACGCCATCCCGTAACAAATCGAGTATGTATCAACTCATTATCTTCATTTTCAACTACGGTCATTCCACCATTTTTAGGCACACAATGTAAGAGACTCACCTACGGACTATCGGAGATAGGGTAAATCAATCCGGAATCAAGGAGTTTGATAACTTCCTTTTTGATAACCTCATGAATTTTTGGATTCACCCTTATTTGATGTTGAACCGCCGGTTTGAAGTCATCCTCCATTAAGATCTTGTGAGTACAAAAACAGGGGTCTATGCCCTTAATGTCGAAGATTTTCCATGCGATGGCCCGTTTGTGTGACTTAAGAACCTTTAAAAGGGTGGCCTTTTCTTCATCTTTTAACTCTTTAGAAATTATAATGGGTAATTTATCGGTTTCTTCTAAAAATGCATATTCTAGATGAGGATGTAAATCCTTGAGCTCGAGTTATGGTGGTTCTTCGATTGAAGGCTTCGTCGTAGTAACATCAACTTGCTTAAGTTCCTCATTCTTCATCGGAGAGAGATTCGGAAAAGGGTCTTCATTTAACAATTTCTCAAGGTAAAGAATATCTCCCTCTGTGTCGTAGTAATCATCATCCAAATTAGAAGGATTATCCAGGGTATTTAGAAAAGTCTCTATCTCTTCCAAAATGAAATCTCCTCCTTCAAAAGGAGTGAACGAGGGGGAAAAAGAAGCAATGATAGGATCTGAAGGAGTAGGATTGCCACTCGTTGAACTATCCAAAAATCCGAGCACTTCTTGAGCATACTCCTCACATGCAACGTCTATGACATTGATTTGATTAGCCGATTCATTATAGTAGTTACGGGAGTATCTCGAAGTGTGCCCGACTTTAAACGTAATGGCCTCATCATTGACTCGAAGAGTTAACTCTTCACTGTGTACATCGATTAATGCTCGTGCTGTCCTCAAAAAGGCCTCCCGAGAATGAGAGGAACCCGAGGATCGACATCGTAATCAACTACAACAAAGTCGGCTGGAAAATGAAACTTTCCTACTTTAACGAAGACATCTTCGGCTACACCGATCGGATAAGCGACCGATCTATTAGCAAGTTCAAGAGTCATACGAGAAGGGGAAAGTTCCGGGAGCAAAAGCTTCTTCCATACAGAAAGAGGCATTCGATTAATGCTAGCGCCAAGATCGGCCAAGGCTAAACACTCATCTAGCTATGGAAAATCACATGGAATAAGAAACTTTCCAGGGTCTCTAAGTTTTTCGGGCAATTTTTTTAGGAGCACCGCCAGACAATTCTCATTTAATGGAGTATTTGCCAATTCAAATAACTTCTCCTTATTACTAAGGAGACTCTTAAACGTAGAAGCGAATTTAGGCATGTGAAGAAGAGCATCCACAAAGCTAATGTCGAAATGTAATTTTAAAATATTTTAAGAAACTTCAACATTTGATTATTAGTTTTCTCTCGAAGCTTTTGGTCGTTAAGCAATAAAGGATATGGTATCGAAGGTTTAGGATTAAGATTTAGAGCAACATCGGGCTCTGAAATAGGAGCTTGGACAATCGGAGGTTGGACGTGTGTGGTACTTTCTGAACTTGTAGTTTACACCTTGTCCCTTGTCACCTCCGGTTCTCGTTCCACTTCCTTCGGGAGAGAAGAAGAAGTAGGTGGAATCGAGGGTCCCTCATAAGCAACACCACTTCGGGTGGTAATAGCTTTCACATCACCTCTTGGGTTAGCTACGGTATCAGTAGGAAGTGATCCCGAACCCGAGGGACTTTGCCTCTGTATCGCAAGATTAGTTAACATGTTCATTATCTGATTGTTTTGATTTTCTAGCTTATTGGTTTTTGTCTCAATAGAGGAAAATTGATTTGTAAAAGAAGCTTTGAATTCATTCCACAATTCCGACTTTATATTACTCATTTGAGTTTGCATGGCTCTCAAAGTAGCTTCATTATTTTCATGTAGTTCTATAACTCATTCGAAGGTCCAACTTCAGCTTGATTATTCGGGGCTTGATAATTCGGAGCTTGATAATTGTTGTTTCCTTGACTGAATTTCTGCCCTCTTTGTTGATTGAATCCTTGATTGTTCGAAGCTTGATAATTTCCTTGATTTTTATTGTACCGATTATTGTAGCGAATTTCTGTTTGTAGTTTTGACTGTTTGCACATTCGGGGAGGAAAACCGGGTGGTCCTTGTTGGTTGCTAGCACGATAATTCGGGTCTCCTGAGGTGGTTATTGGTACCTCCTTGATTGTAGGTCCCTACGGCTGCACAAGCATCAAAAGTGTTGGCCGCCAGTGGCAAGACACTCTTAGAGGGATGATAGTTCCACCACAAATCACACAAGTCTTCTTCTATGGACTTTCACGGTAGGTTGCTTGAGTAGGCCTGTTTTATAAGTACTAATTCCGTTAATCGATCTCAGATGAGAGCGGATAACATCCAGAGAAGGAGATGGAGAAGAAGAGTAGTACTCACTTTTGAAACAATCAGTTTGTTTCGTGAAATACGTACTTTTGACTTATTCTCAATGATCGTCAAAGCATCTCGAGGAGTACGGTTCAAAATATTACCACCGGCGGCTGCATTTAGCGAATCTTGATCGGATTGTGTCAACGCATTATAAAACGTGTCGATTTGATGCAATTCCGAAAAACCGTGATGTGGGCATTTACGAAGGAGATCCTTAAAACGGTCCCATGCCTCACTAAAGGTTTCATCAAATCTCTGCTAAAAATTCGTGATATCATTCTTGAGATTCGTAGTCTTCGAAGGAGGAAAGAAATAATTCACAAATTTAGAAACGAGATCTTCCCATGTATGGATAGAACGAGGGGGTTCTTTTTCAAGCCAAATCCGGGCGGCCCCCTCAAGAGAAAATGGGAAAAGCATCAACTTGATAGCGTCATGTGGAACATTCTTATACTTAAGCGTAGAAGTGATCTTGTTAAACCAACGAATGTGAGCATGAGGGTCGTCCCTCTCAAAATTATGAAATTGACTCGAAGTTACTAATTGAAGTAACCCGACTTTAAGCTCAAAATTTTTAGCAAGTATAGCGGGAATAACAATTGCATCTCCGTAACCCTCGGTGGGTGCTTAGAGTAATTCCGACATAGTACGCGTATCCGCCATAGTAGCAACGGGAGTCTCTACAATAGTTTGAAGCTCGAGTTCGACTATTTGCTTGGAACGTCTACGATTACGTCGCTTTGGAATCGTGGAAGATTCAACAATTACATTCGATGAAGAGCGTGTGCGCATGCACTAAAATAATAGAAATAAAAGGAAAATATTTTTTTGTAAACCGATAGTCAAAAGTTCACGGTAGCTCTCTAGAAAACGCACAAAGAAGCGGAGGAGCGGGTAAGCGCGAAGCATTTTAAAAACCTTCTCCTTTCGGGTCGAAGTTCGTAGGATCAACCCTCATTATACCTCTCATATAGTTTGTTAAACTAAAGGTGAGCCAATTAAACAATTGACAACACGATTTTATTTTTATTTTTTTGGTATTTAAAATAATTTAGGAAAACTATTTTTGGTGTTTTTAATAAATCCACAAAAATAAAATGAGAAAAATAAAATATTTTTGTATTTTTTAGTTTTATATAAAAGAAAATGAAAATAATAAAGAAATGTAAAATTTATATTCACAGAAGATGATAACTTCACGGGGAAAAATTTGAGGGAAGGGTCTTAAATGCACTAATCTTCAAACTTCAACACGATAATCGTAACACACTTCCCCGACAACAACGCCCAAAAAATTTGTGAATTCGTCTACATTATAGTATATATATAATATAAGCAAATAGGCAAACTAAAACTAACTCTTGTGAAAGAGTAATAAGCTATCACTAATAAAATATATTTCCGAAAAGTATCGATTAGAAAATTACCCTTAGGAAAGGATAAAGATCAAATCGTTCCCGAGTCGTTTTCCCAACGAAGTGTGAGTTGAAAATCTTATTTCGGTTCGTGATCACGTGCTTGAATAATCGATATTTTAGATTTTGGATTCTAAATCTAATAACGCAAAGTGAAAGCATATAAAGGCATGCTAAACTAGAAATAAAGGCAACTTAAAATTCGAACGACATCTAAAACAAATTAGAAACTAATTAATAACCAAAATTACTAACTAATTAACTAAAAATGACAAACTAAAATTCTAAATACTCAAAATGCAAATTTCTTAAACTAAATGTATTAAACTATTTTTAGAAAAACAGATTTTATTTTTTTGAAATTTTAAACTAATTAAAACTATTTTCAAAACTAAATATTACTAAAAATTAAACTAAAAATATTAAACTTAAACCTAAAATTTTGAGAAAATTTATAAAAATACTAGAACTAATTCTAAGGGTTTACAAAGAAAAACGGATGAAAAAGCTATTGTCAATAAGCTGCTAAAAATCATTAAGCTTAAAACTAACTTGTATTTAACAAATAAATGGTGCAAAGGTATTATGAAAAAGACCCACGGGCGCAATGGTTAAGGTGTGTGTGTTGTGTGGGGGAGGTCACAGGTTCAAGTCTTGTGACCGTCCCTTTTTGCAAAACATTTTTTTTATTTTTGAAAAAGCTAAAGAATAAGCAAAAATAAACAACTTTAATAAAGGACTTATTGACAAAACTTAATATTAAGCTATAATAAGCACAAAAGAAAGTGGCAGATTGACTAATCCTAAGTCCTAATTAGAGCATGCACAAACTGATTTAAACAAACCTTAAAACTTAACAAAACTGAATTTAAGCTTAAGAAAACTAATCCTAAGTCCTAATTAGAGCATGCACAAACTGATTTAAGCACTAAAATGGTTTGAACTTAACTTGAACATTTTAAATTCTCTTAACCCAAACACCCCTTTAAAAACTAAAAATGCACTTTTAAACCAAAACAAATCCAAATAAGCCCTAATTTATGACAACAGATTAAGAACTAAGCTTATTAATGACAAATAAGCAAGATCTTTAGAAAAATAAGCTCTGAATAATAAGCTACACTAATAAGCTACTTTAACTATTAAAATGGACAGTTTGATATGAATTATAAAATAAGCTAATCTAAACTAGAAGCTGAACATATTAAGCAATAATAAGACTAAATAAGCAATAATAAGCAAAAATAAGTAGTCTAATAAGCTAAATGAGAAATTAAGCTTAAAATAATAAAAGAGAAAGTACCTTGTCCTTTGCTCAAAACAAGGACTAAAAATGCTTTTAAGAGCTTATCTACAAGCTCCAGGTTGTTGAAAACAAGCTGGTAAAGTCCCATAAGCCCATCCAAATCTGTCTTATCATCCACATTATTAGCTTAAGGTAAATTTGAGGTAATTTAGGTGATTAAACTTATTCAGTTAAGCTATTAGAGAGCTTAACTGAATAAGTATTAGCTTATAAAGGTTTTTAAGAGCTTATTGCTTTTTAGGTGAAATCCAAACTCATTTTAGCTAAATTGCATAAAAGTAAAAGCATGAATTAAACACAATATAAAAGGAAACTAAATTATATTAATTGAAAAGAGGTTACAATGCTTTTGAAATGAAAATACAATAAAGTAAATTACAATAAGCTAAGAATTTAAGCTAAACGACTACTAAAACTAGATATCTAAAACTTGATCTCTGAGCCTCTATTTATAGTGAGCGAGAGAAGGTTCTAGGAGAAAAGGAGCGTCCATAACATCCAATCTTAGCCCTTGATTCATATCCAATCATCATTCTACCCTTAGATCACTCTCCACGTCTTTGTAGCCAATATAACACCTTGGGATTGCCAAGGTGTCAGTGAATGATGTAATATTTGCCACGTTGGCCTTCTAGAAGGGAGGCCGAGCGTGTGGAATGGTGGAGTTACCCTGTTACTTGATGCAGTGATATGTAAAAGCGGGAGGGAAATGGATGATAAACAGTAACTTTGACCAAGTGTAATATGATTGACTTGGATTATGTTTTGGGCCAGTATATTTCATTTGGGCTTGAAATGGACGAGTGGTATAGTGTATTGGATTTGGACTTAAGGTTTATAAAAGGGTTATGGTCTAATATAATTCAAGTTATAATGGGCTGACCCGACCCAATAAATGGGTACGGGTTGGCCCATTAAAAACGAATACGCCTTCGGCTTCGTCTTCTCACGCTCATTCCAATCTCGTGCTTGGTTTTGTCCGCTTTGCCTTTGTTTTTGTCCTTTTATTGAGTATCTATTACCTGCAAGACACAATTTGCAATACAAACGTATACAATGCATTTTTATACCGTTTTCGTTCATTATTGGTCTTTTTAGCTTAATATTACGAAATAAATGATATGTGTTTAAGCACATATCACAGAGACCCAAAACTTAACAGAAAATAACAAAAATGCCCTTATATCACATCTGATGCAACTAAAAAAAAAGAAAAGCGTAGATTTTATTCTAAGCTTTTCGACCTATCATTACGCATTTTTAGACTTAGTTATCTTTAAGGAAAAGTAAAACGACATTCTAAACAACTTTTTAGTTTTACCCGAGACCCGAAACTCAACAGAAAATGACGAAAATGCCCTTATATCAGATCTGATGCAACTAAGAAAAAAGAAAAAAGCAGATTTTATTCTAAGCTTTTCGATCCGTCATTACGCATTTTTAGACTTAGTTATCCTCGCGGAAAGTTAAAACGACATTCTAAACAACTTTTTAGTCTTACCCGAGACCCGAAACTCGATAGAAAATGACAAAAATACCCTTTTTTGTTTCTGCAGAAAATTTACTTTTTTATTTAAAAGCTGATTGGAATTTTATAGATTTTTTAGACTTCAAATGGCGCCAAACGTTCGTTTCTAAGAGTTATCAAACAATCCATATATCGAATCGAAGCTACGAACATCCTCTACCATATTCTTAAGCCCAACATTAGTTTCAAAATTTTTTACCGATTTGAAATCGACCTACTAATTTTCTGCACAAAATGGGTAGCTTTAAACCCCTTCAAACTTCAATTTTTCCCATGACACAACATCACAACTTCGCCTAAATAGCCTATCTCCGCCTATTATCATTACCATTAACAATCTAACATCAATAATGCTTCAAATGTGATCACGCATGGATTCAATAGACTAGATTATACACATGCAACATTATTAAAATTTATGATCAAAATGGTTAGAAAAATACTCACAATGAGGTAGGATCAAAGAAAAATTAACAACACAAAACCCTTGGGGGGTTCCCTTGTTTAACCGAACACCAAACACCCCTTAATATCAAAACCCTTAATCTTTTGCAACCTAAAATCTTTCCATATTACTTGTAATTAAACCCTTGAAGCCTCAATTGCACCCAAAATCAAAGATATCTTCAAAAACTAAAAATCTTGCAAAGGTCTTGCATGGTGGTTTTTCTTGAAAAGATTAACGAGGATGAGTATGGAAGTGATTAGAAGTGGTTGTGGTGATTTTAGCAATGGTGATGATGGTTTTTGTTATGGTTTCGCTCGAACAGAGAAGGGGAAAAGAAAAGGACCAAATTTTTTTATACAGTTACTATGTGTTTTGGAAAGTATAAAAGGTGAAAAAATATATGGAGAGGGGTGTTTGGTTGGGCTTGTAATCGACCACCCATAAGGGGTGTTTGGTTTTTACATTTTTTTAAAACTTTCTCTTTATAAAACCCTTTTATAACTAACATTTATTTAAGGTCTAATGATTTTTAAAAACCCAATTTGTCACACCCCGCCAAGGCATAAACGCGAGGCGTAAACAAGAATGGATATCATCATAACACATGGTGTGTATATAGAGAATACTAAAATGAAAAGTAAATTAAAGCAAAGACACAAAGTGTCATAACAATACCCAAAACCTAATGGTGTCTTTATTAATGAGAAAGAGGTCTCATCAATAAATGACATGCAAAACATAATCCAAACAATTCATGCATACGCATTTATTCAAACATAAAGCATAAAGAAACTCCAAGCATCCTACGGTCTCTTCTAGCCACTTCGCTCTATCTTAGCACCATTAAGCTCACCTGAAAATGATGCTTAAAACGTCAACATAAAGTTAAGCGAGAATCATAGGTTTACGACATACAACAATATCCCATCCCAAAATAAACCTTCAATTACTCTGCAATTACCAAAACAATTCATTACACCAATTAACCTAGCAGACAGACAGAACCGTTCCCTACACCACAAATCATACCAAATTCATATGTGCGCTACTGGTGCCTCATATTAGCTCTACGCATCTTACCCACCGCCACACCGTCGTTTGCATATTGGGAATCCACAATACCAAACAGTCATATTCAGCCAATCACAAAACGGGAAATAACGTGCCCACAATCTAAACACAGAACTACAGTAAGCTTACAAACATTTTAACCCCATGACAAACAAACAAGCAAACCATTCTCACCTCCAAAAATAAGCGACCATAGAAACAAAGCTATGAAACTCACATTTTGGCTTAGCTGTCTAAAAGATTCCAACAAAAAGCTTTATAACAACCTTCACAATCTAAACAACTAAATAACTCGTTTACACCTTACTAAGAGCAAAATCTAATGCACATGGGGGGTTAACAATCATACATATCGATGCCTAAGGTGTTCTATTAACACCCATCGGGTCCACCCCCGACACCATACTAAACTTGAACCACCTTTCGTTAACAAGATTCACTATTAGTCACAATGTGGTTTTCGAAAACAACAGAATTTTTTAACGTGACCTTAACGTACTTCAAAACCTCTACTTACTGACCTCCATATTCATACCAAAAATCACCTATGTTTTATGTTATGAGTATATTAAACTTACCCTCATGATTTCCCAAGAGCCCAATTACATGCACAAGTACTCCTAAGAAAATCAAACTTTCAAACGAGATCCAATTCGGATCAGTTTGGCACACTAAAAAAGTTTTGGACCCTAAAAAAACCAATACTTAGACCTCTAAATCAGAAACTATCCTTTGGGGACAATTTCGACTAGACACATAGAAGCTAGAACTCCTGTAAAGGCCTAAGCTTTTAAATAGAATATTAAGTGGGTTTTTTTTATACTTCCGAAATCAAGACCTAAACACTTGACCTCGTATTTTCTACTTTGACAACGTTTCTTGCAACCAACTTTGATCTGACTTCCCGACCATCAAAACAGTCAGCCAGTATGTGCAGAAACTAACTCTCTGAGCAATCCATAGGCAACCCTAAAATTGACAAAAGCATTACCATCATTGAGATATCTTCTAAACAACACAACCCTAAATCTGTCCCCTCGCAACATAAATCAAAATTTCTAGACCGCGATCTAAACCTAACGAATACACACCATTTGACCAAATAAACCCAAATAATAAGAACATGGTTGTAATAGATCATTAATTACAGAGGTTATGAAACCCTGAATGATCCATCATAATAATGATTACGATGTTTTTATAATGATAATAACTCACAGGATTATAAATTTATACCTATAAATCTTCGAATCTTGAAACACAAAAAAATCACCAAACTTGAATTTTTGTTCTTCGTCCATCCTTTGATAAAATTCGGCTGGACAAATAAAAAACAAGGTGAGAAGGGTTTTGGTATTTTAAAAAGGATTTACAAAAAGTTTAGGGAATAATGAAATTCTCTTACCTCAATTGTTAATTAGAGTATCTTTTGGTTTCCTTTTTTTTTCCTTCTTCCTTTCTTTTTGGCCGCATTATCCGCCTTTATATATATATTGTTTTATATTATTTATTATTTATTTTTATTTATTATTAATTACTTAATATAAGCTGCATTTCCGTAAGTTTTGTAATAAAAATCTAAGCTTATTTGATATAACCTTTTTTTGTTAAACGGCAAATTTACAAAACTTTTAAAATAAAATATCGTTTCATTTTTTTAATTTTAACCTAACTTTTCCAAATAGAAATTCACATTTCCATTCTTAAATTCTATCTACTAACACATATTCATTACCTAACATTACTACACATAAATACGAGTAAATCGTAATAAAAACTTAGCACGATAAATCACTATAACTCACTAAACCGCTTTAAATCACAAAATAATTATCCTTGTCCCCCAAAATAACGAAATAAATTCAACCAATCTCACCACCATTCCCAATCTCATTGAGAAGGATCACACTCAATAGATTGAATTGACTACCAATTTCTCACATAATCCACATAAACGCATATAAACACATATAATCACATAACTCATTCATTGCAACAGATACGTAAGTCAACACTAATAGTTTGACTAACCTGCTCAAGTCATGGTTGTCACACAATTTGACTCGGTTTTGGTAAGAACGCGAAAAAGTCGGGAAACACTAAAATAAAAATAAATGAACGTCCAATGCTAAAATATGGGATTTATCGATTTCTCAAATGCTAAAACGGATAAATATTCCAAGCACGACTCCAATTTGACTAGGAACGTGAAATTTCCGAATCGGGTAAAAGTAAGAATAAATTTTTTACTTAACGGTAAAAATATGAATAAATTTTAATAAATTTCTTTACCTGAAAATACAAATTCTCACACACACAACCATCACACCATTCTCTCTAGTTTCTCCAGGTTTAAGGCCAAGAACACATGATTTTTCAAAGTTAGTTTAAGCATTTGCAAGAAGATTTTAGGGTTTGGCTTGGAAGCTAGGGCTTATACTTGATAATTAGGGGTTTCTAGTCACTTTGGGTTAGTTTGTGCACTTCATACTTATCCAAATCATTATAAGCATTGTTACACATGTATTTCATTCATTTTATGCATTCCATGATGTTTATATATCACCTATATATGTTTGTGTATAAGAAATTTGCTTGTAAACTTGTTTTACAAAACCCTAAAATAGTGCAATCTTTTGGGTTACCTTGTGTGCTCGTGTTAGCAACCCTAGGGTAATTTTTGGTAAATTTATCTTCATTTCCTTTTAATATACCGTGTTACCTAAGTTTTTGGAGGTGGTCATAAAGATTTGGGTTCGTTTACAGTTTTGAATAATTTTTGCAAGGTTAGTGGTACCATACTGAGTTTTGAACTTTGATCGTGTTTTTGAGCACCTTAAGAGTAGTTTGGCATGTTGAGACTTTTGAACTTTTTGCATTTAAGACTTAGACTTAAACTCAACAATTTGAATCAAAACTAGAGGATAAATATTTAAGGAGTTATGGCCAAAACAAAACCGGCAAAACTTTCTGAACCAAAAATAGCTTGACATTTGTGTCTTGTAAGGCACATTTGGAACCTTTAGACTTTGATTCATTTTGTAAGGCTTACACTTTTGGAAATACAACTCAAAAACCTTAAACCTAGGTTTTTGAAAAGACTTATTTAAGTAGAAAATGATTGAGTTATGGCCCTGTGAAATGGGAAGTAAAACTGCTCACGGAAACTGCTTGGATTTTGCACTTTTAAATACTTGGAAACTTGACTTGTAAATTACATTTAGCACTCGATAAACCTTAGAAACAAGTATATAAGGGTGATAAAAGTATATAAAACTCATATGCGTTTAGTTTACTTCATATTGTAAACCTAAAGTGCCTCATTATTAAATTAGGTCACTGTTAGGACTTGTGCTTCTTTGAACTTGCGTTTTTTCCCGATTGTACTAATTTGATTCTATTGAGTTTTATAGCCCCACTTTTACTTAATACTTGTTTTGAAATACATTGAGGTTAGAATACATTGATCGCTTTACTTATGGACAAAAGTACTTTAAACTTTTACGTATTGCCTAAGTTACCTTGTTGCTATGAAGTCCCCACTATCATAAACCGTTAATTACTTTGTGTAGGCAAGAATGCTGTGGATAGATCTATTAGGGTTGACACCCCTGTCCATGTTTTGTTTTTTACATGGACAACGGGTGCATTTCATTTGAGGTAGTACTGGGGTGTTTTGGCAAAACATCGAATTTTGGGGTAGCGACTTGTAACAACTTGAACTTTGGTTAAAGCTTCGGTGTCATGAGCTTAGTGCGATAGTAATACTTTTTGTGTGATATTGTATTCATTATAATAGTCGCATACACATGGAAATCTTGTGGTCCACACTAATATTTTACTTAAACCTATGAACTCACCAACTTTATGTTGATGTTTTAGCATGTATTTCTTAGGTCCATAATTGCATTACACTTGGCTAGCATTTAAAGTTCATGGTAGAGTCACATATCGTGGTTGTGTCATATCAAAGATTTCCTACATGAACTTTACTCATTTGATTGTATTTCAAACTATCCTTTATTTTGTCGTGAAACTATGGAACATGTTGAGTTGAAAACTTATTATTCCAAATGAATCAAATGATGTACTTTTAAAGTGACTCATATAATGGTCGTTCTTTATATTTTTGTGTATCTCTGTGCTATGAAGTCACGCCTCGGTTATATTTCCGCTGCGATATTTTTAGGATGGGACACATATGTCAAGAGAAGCTCCTTTATGTCATACTTGAATCTTCCCACCTAAGTTTTGGTTGACCCTTTCTTCTCCGACCGTCTACTACCAAAGCTTCCACCTTCCTAACTGAAGGTAGTCTATGGCCTCCTTTTAACATGTCTGAACCATCTCAGCCATCCTTCCCTCATTTGGTTGATTATTGATTCTACTTCATGCTCCACTATGAAAACTTCATTCGAAACCACGTCTAACAAGGTTTTACCACAAGTCCACCATAGCATTCTCAACTCCGCCACCTTCACTCTATTTGCTTAAGCCTTCGTAATCGGCTAACACTCTGACCCATACAACACAACTGGTCTAATAGCCACTCTATAAAATTTCCCTTTCAACTTTAGAGGGACTTTCCTATCACACATTACTCCGAAGTCGCCCTCCACTTCAACCAGCCTGTGAATAAATATGGTTGGTTACATCACTGTCTACCATCCCCGATTTATGTATTATGGAACCCAGGTAACTAAAAGACTCCTTTGATTATAGGATCTTGTCTCCTATATAAATATCTACTTCTTTATTTTGGACGGTCTCGTTCGTGCCAAAATCACATCTTAGATATTGAGTCTTCTCTTGCTTACTCGTAAACCATTATCTTCTTGTGCCTCCCTTTAATGCTCAAGTCTATTGTTAAGCCCTTTTGTTGATTCTGAAACTAACACAATATCGTCCGTAAATATCATGCACCAATATATTCTCTCTTAAATCCCTCATGATAGCTCATCAAGGATTAAGGCAAAGAAGTATGGGCTAATAGCCGATCCATGGTCGAGATCGACTTCCACTAGGAAAAAATCTATGTTTCCCATAGTAGTCTGTACTGTGGTCTTCGCCCCTTTGTACATATTCCTAATAACCCTTATGTATATCCTTGGTTTTCCATTTTCAATAAGAGTCCTCCAAATCAACTCCCGTAGGACGCTATCGTACTCCTTTTCTAGGTCTAGGAAGGCCATGTGCAAGTCTCTTTGTCTTTCTCTATACTTCTCTATAAGATCCCTAAAAAGGTGTATTGCCTCGATCAAGGACCGACCTGGCATCAAACAAATTGGTTCTCTGACACCCTAGTCTACCTTCTCAACCTTTTTTCAATCACTCTCTCTCACAGCTTCATGGAGAGACAAAACAGCTTAATACCCCTATAGTTGCTACACACTTGTGCATCTCTTTTGTTCTTGTAAATGGGAACAACTTCGCTGAGTCTCCATTCATTTGGCATTTTAGCGCTTGTAAAAATCTTGTTGAATAGAATGGTCAGCCACTTTACGCCCTCATCTCTTAAGAACCTCCAAGCTTCGATTGAGATTTGATACGAGCCTACGACTTGTTTTCTCCCCATCTTCTGTAAGGCCATCCTTACTTCCCCCTAATTGGTCCTTGAGTAGTAGCAGTCGAAATGTAGATGTAAGCTAGAGTTCTCTACTTGCTCGCGTCTTTCGCTCCTTCTCTCGTTGAAAAGATAAGAAACGTACTCTCCGCATCTTTTCTTAATTTCTTCTTCGTTCACCATGCTTCGACCTCCTTCATATTTGATGTGTCAAATAACTCATAAATCCATTCTTTTTCTCACTCGGGCTTTAGCAATCATGTAGATATCATTCGCTCTCTCTTTGGAGTCTAATTTTTTATAGAGTTCTTCATACACTTTTTCTTTCGCTTCCACAACTGCCTTTTTTGCCTCTCTTTTAGCTTATTTATACCTTTCCTCAGCCATAATCCTTTCCTCTTGTTGTCCCCCTATACCGCAGTAGCTCTTTGAAACTAGCCTGTTTTACCCTAACTTAGGTTTGCACCTCCTCACTAAATCACCATGATTCCTTGCGGGTTGTATGGCTTCTCGTTGTCCCAACAGGTACACCTAAATATTATTTTGCCTCATCTTTGATAATGCGGGAAAAGGTGTTCCACATTCTATCTGTATAGATTTCTTTTATGTCCTCCACTTGTTTAGTAATTTGTTATGCGACTTTCACCCTGTAAGCCTCTACAGCCTCACCATTCAGGTTCTTCCACATGATTCTTGGCATCACTAACACTTTCCTCATGTGTTGGTGTCTCTTAAAAATGGTGTCCATGACTAACAGTTTGTGTTATGATGAGCATGCCTCACTGGAAAGGCCAAGCAGACCTTGCATGCCTTAAGGTTTTCTCAGCACACCAACATGTAGCCAATATGTATGCAGTGATCCCAACCCTCGAACGTAATTAAATTTGGCATCCCCCTACTTGAAGAAAGAGTTTACTACCACCTAGTTGTGGGCAATAGCAAACTCCAAAATCATGTGACCTTCTTTATTCCTAACTCCATAACCAAAACCTTCATGAATTTCTAAGTATCCATCTATTGCAGCTCTGATATGTCTGCTCAAATCACCCTTATAACTAGTCGTTGGTTTGACGGGCACTCCCTCACAAGTACCTCCAGAGAGTCCTAGAAACTCTTTTTTTCTTCCTTACTCAGATCGACTCGGGGTGCGTACGTGCTGATGAATATGAAGGTTTTAAATGAATTTTGTATCAAAACATTAAATCTATAACAAAAATTAAATTACTCTTTTATACAATAACGAAGCAAACGACTGTGGTTTGGGCTTTCCAAAACGACATTGTATTTTGATAGATTAGAAATAAGTTGAGATTAGTAGTGGTTGTCGCATATTAATTGTTCAAAATGTGGCTGATAACTTTTTATACGTACGTATGTTTGATTTCTGACAAATATATCAAGTACAATACTCGTACGTTACCTGGGAACACTAATATAATAATGTATACATATCTATATAAAGCAAGGCAGTCAAGATCGCGAGTAAACTCGTAAGATCGTACAATCTTACATGTTTACTAGCTAAGATCGTGTAAGATCGGCATAGGATCGCATTTGAGGTAGGATCGTTTGTAAGATCGTGGACGCAATTGTAAAATCATACAGAATCGTCCAACTTGATCTCGATTTTCACCTATTCTATCATTTCGTTTTTCTATAGTATGAGTCATCTCACATGCTCAGCCTAAAAAAAAAATAAATGAGCTTTACTAATGTCTAATAAGTCAACCATTGACGTTTCATTTTCTAGACCTAATTATAGTTTATACCATGGGGTGTTTGTTTCTGCTAATATGTGGGTTTATGAGCTTATTTGATTTCGGCTTATATCTCATAAGCCTAATTTTCTAGCTTATTTTGAGACTTATAGGTTTATATTAGTTTATTATATCGTAATAAACTTATATAAGCGCACAAGTCTCAAAATAAGCGGGAAAAGTGAAGGTTATAAAATATAAGCCGAAATCAAAATAATATGAAAAATTGTGTTTTACTTTTACTTTGGTGTTTCATCTTTGACATATTTAAAAGGATATTATAAGAATTTATGTTTGATGTTGTGCAGAAATGAAAAAAGTTTGACTCATTATCCTTTGTTTACAAAACATGATAAAATTGGTAGGATCTTACGATCTCGATTCGATATTACGATCTTGATCTTGCAAAGACAAAAACGATCTCAGATGGGATCGCGATCTTAACAGCCTTGATATAAAGTGTTGCTCGGGTATTGCATTCATTATTAAATAATGCAACTTGTTTTGGATTTGATAAAATGAGAGAAATCATAGAACGTGTTATTTATTGCAATACCACGTCAGGTACGTTTATGTTAAAACTAATATATTTTGAGACTAACAAATATTTATAAATGAGATACTAACGTTTATAGGAATTACATATTTGTTCATGATAGTATGTGTATACATATGTGAAAGACTTAAACAAAGCTAGACATAAGACAATAAAAAAAACAACTACCATTAAAGAAAGTACATAGTAATACTTACCATGATGTTCATAACTTCATGCAACACCCTTTGATAGTTGATACTAACAAGGTACTCGTTACCGTGTTTCGCAGCGGATCATGAAACTTTACATTTTCAAAAGATTTTATTCTAATAAGTTTTGTACAAAAGTTTTTAACTGATGCGTGTTTTGTTTAACTAATTATCAAGTTTTGATATTTATAAAACTCGTTCACCTATGGTCTACAAACGCATTAACGGGCAGAGAACCCGATCATGTGTAGTGCATGATTGGTAAATCCGAGGTCGTCCTAAGAGCTAAGTGTTAGCTAATAATTTGAAATGCAATTAAATTAAATAATGAAAGTAAATTAGATATTAATATAAGCGATAAATATGTACTAGCCTATCTATTTCTTTATTATTGAAAAGAAGATGTTCCTAGTGAAATGTCTAATTACCATTTATTATGGTGGTTATAATATCGCTAGGTCTGATTTGTAGTCAAAACCTAACTTATAATTCCTACGATCTCAACCCTGTTGTTCACAGTAGTCAGGTATCTAGTTCATAGTCATTAAACCCCCACCTATCCCAAAGACATGTTTGAGTGTCGACAATCCCACTACTCGACACTAAATCCTCCTAAAAAGATTTCCTGCGCTTTATAAGTGGCTAATCTAATGTAGGCAGTGATACAACAACCCCTACACTAAGAACAGATGCAACCATATTCATAATATCCTAATAAACTACCTTTCAACAACTTACGCCTTCTAAATAGCTTAAAGGGATCTACACTAGCCTCAACACTACTAAAACGGAAGGATCAATCAACAAGCAAATAGGATATCCAAATAAACGACAATTAAACGAAGGAACATGCATAATTACAATAATAAATACATAACTAGGCTAGCACTTAAGGTGCTTAGCCAATCATGCTATAGATTACAGAAAACATAATAAAGGAAATCACTGATCGATTGATCATTAATATTCTTACAAACTATTCGATGAATGAATAATACAAATACGGTTAAAAGCTAATCCTTCCTTAGAATGGTGGTGAATAGAACTGAAAAATGACTCCTAGAGCAGCCCTAATTGTCACCTCTGAGCCTCCTCTCTAATGTGTCTCAAAAACGCAGAAATACGACATGTATTTTTAGGTTCATATCAACTACGGCGTAGCCATAAGTGATGAGCTACGACGTAGTTCTTTAAATGCACATATCCGTCCATAATCTTCAATAGCTATGGCATAGTCCATTGGTATGAGCTACGCCGTAGTTTCTTCAAGTGTAAAATTCTTCATAAGGCTACGGGGTAGTCCCTACGGGTCAACTACGCCTTAGTTGGTCTTGATCCAGGATTCCTTGATTAGGTTGAGTCATGGCTACGACGTAGTCCCTATGGGTCAGCTACGCTGTAGTTTTCACCTGGAAAATATCCTTAGTTCATTTTTCATTATGCGCCCCTTCCATTTCCGCATCTTTCGCTCCAAAGCTCATATTTTCCTAACAACAAAATAGGAAGCAATTAAGTACACATTTCTACAAAATATAACAGTTATGAGCATTTTATAAGGAACTTTGACATTAAAAAGCATAAACTATTTGATGTTATTAAATATCCCCCCACTTGACTTCTACTTGCTCTTAAGTAGACCTGTTAGAATTATTTCTAAAAAGATATACCCCACTTTAACTCAGGAGATATGTATTTACAAATTTCCTATGCTATAAAACATCAAAGCTAAACACCTCACGAAAAGGAGAACAAAATCACTCAACTCTCACTAGTCTAAGTGTTTCAATTTCGGGGTGATCACTCAAACGCACAGAGATAACATGTATTATATCATTGGCTTGGAAAGTACATAAAACTCCATCTCTAGAGCTAAGGTCTAAACAATTTTTAATGGCAACAAGGGGTAGAAATATCAATAAGGCTTATGATGGTGAATCATTCTACTGATCCTAACCGATACCAATGTTCCAGAAAAGGCGACAAAACCACACATGCTCGTCCAAATCCATGAATGAGACACCTATGATTACTCATTCTTTAACTCGAACAAGTTAAAGGCTAAAATCAAGAATGACAAAGGGAAGGATATAAGACATGGGATGCACATTTAAATGGATGAAAAATAAGATACACAAACAAATAGTCTATAATCCATACTCTTCCCGTCACTAGTCAATGTCCATCCAGCAACTCAAACTTCTAAGTGCGTGAAACTGATCAATCTTTAATACTGAGCTAGTGTATGTAGTGTAGATGTAAGATTATGTCATATAATAACTATTGAGACAAATGTACACTAGCTCAGCCTTCAAATCCTAGTTGGGTTATATATGTACCAACTCGAATCCATCCTGGAACTACATACGAGGTAATGATAAATCAAATAAAATACTAAGTTGGTTCTACAATTTAACCAACACTAACAATGCCAACATGCTACAGAATTTCGAAATTAAACACATTCTTTTTTTACACTTGAAACATGTAGCATGGGCAATTACGATAAATTAATATATAAACATAAACATCCCCCCACATGAGATAAGTTATATCGTGAATGTGATAACGGGGGGTCTTCATTGATTAAAATGATGGGTCTTCCATGAAACCGTATTTCTCGATCCTTCCATTTAAACCATAGACTTAAGCAACCTGCAACTCCCCGACTACAGACTACAGACTACACAGTAGGCTAAGGCGAAATGGTGTAACGAAACATAAGTATGAATTATAAAATGAAGGAAAGGCTCAGATGGGTGTTTCTACGAGATTTGCACTAAAAATGAGTGCAATTATGGGTTTTTCATAGGAGGTCAAAAAGTTAGTGTGATAAGTCGATAAACACACACAGTTTTACACATATGGGCTGATTTGGGTGTAAATCCTAAATTTTTTGCCTTCTTTAACTATCTAAACCAATTGTATTGAGTAAACCTAACACAATACTCGTCTATGGTCTTGCAATGATGTACATGCTTAGTTCTAAAGTCCACAATACTACCGGCATACTCAAATTTGATAGGTAATGTCATATTGAGAAAATGGAATATAAGGCTGATCTCACCAATGAAATAATGGGTAGATGTGCTCGGCATAGATCTATTCTAGTTTTAGTAAAGAAAAATATGTCAAAAAAAATTAAAAATGGCATAATTTTTCAAAGCAAACTAGAAAATCAAAGGTAAATATCCGTAACATGGTAATTTTACTCCCATCCCCCACTTGATTTGCATAATGCCCCTATTGTACACTAAATGATAATATATGAAGGAAAGTGTACAATTAAAACGGAAAGACTCCCTTGAGTTTTGCTCTATATGATTGAAAATACATATTTTTAATACGTGTCCAGCTTTGAGATCAATGAGGAAACTTCTTTATCCCTGAATTAACTTAATGAGTATGTGCATTATATATTAAAACAATAAAATATGAGAAATGAAAAACCTAACTCACTTTCGTAGGAATCACGGCTTTATTTAGCGTATGCAACAAGCCTTTTAAACCACTCGATATCCTGAGTGGACGAGTGAAGTCTCGTGAGGGCTTCCAGGGAGCACACCTATAAATTTCATTTACTAATGTACAAAGTCTTGTGAAAGTTCAAAATCAATTTTATGAAAAACTTTTGCCACGGCAGAGGAACTATGACATAGTCCCATAGTGTGAGCTACGCCGTAGTTAAGTGAAATTTGCTTATTTTAATTGCTGGGAGGCAACTACGGCGTAGCCTGGTTACCTAGCTACGCCGTAGTTATAGTCTGCAGTTGAGGTTTTCACTTAATCGTGAGCCGAGGTGATGTCAATCCTCTTTTCCTTTCGCTGAAGCAACCTGTAAAAATGGTAAAGAACACACAAAACCAACCAAAACAATGACATGAAAGAAACTACAATGATAAAAGATGGGTTGTCTCCCGACAAGCACTTTTGTTTATTACTGAGTCTATAAGTTAGACTCAAACCGGGTCTACGTCGTCCTTTGGACACTTCCAACGATGTCCATTTCCTTCCTGATCATTCTCTTGAATTTTGACATGTTTACTCTACCTAATGGGATCTCATCATACAACATCTTTGTGGCGCAGACAAAGCTTTTTCCGTTGTCAAATGTGTATCCTTACTTCAAATGTTTCCACTCTTAACTCAGGAGGATCATCGTATGTTCCTGTGGAAACTTTGTGTGAAATGACTTGATGTTGATCTTGGTTTGTTCAAATATAAAAGTAAGTAAAAGAAAGAGTTAGAGAGATATAACCGGGACACAAGTATTCATAGTGGTTTGGCTACAAGGACACCTTCCTTGCCCTACTCCACTCCCCGAGTCACCTACTCGAGAGTTTGTTAAACACTAGTCACCAATCTCCTTTTGACCGGCGGAGAAGCCTCACAACGATGGTTACACTTCTTTAATAATACAAAGCTAAATAGCGGATTCTTCACACGGTAGAATCGAATCAACACAACTACACTTGATATACAAATGATGAATGGACTAACAACTACAAAGGAATGATCAAGGCTCAGCAATGTGATCTTGAAAGAGTTATGGAGATCGAATGCAAGGTACTTGGAACTTGATCGTCTCGGATGAATGCTCGGTAATTCCCTTTTTGAAGTAAATTACCTACAAGAGGCTGAGAAGAAATATGCAAGAAGTAGAGAGAAAGATCAGTAGATAAGAGAGTATTTCTTAATGAGAATGTGTGTGAAAACATGAGAAATGACTTGGTATTTATAGCCAAAAATATTACTGTAGCCCGGTTCCGCCGGTGGAGAATGGAACCGACAGCCAAAAATAATGGAACCGGTCAACAGTAACCAAATCTGAATTTTGATTGTTAAGATCTTGAAAAATCTTATGTAATCTTGTGAGATTTTTCTTGGATTTGCTGCATTTGATTAGGTAATGCATGATGTAATTAGATGGGAAATTAAAAAATATGTTTCTGTATAATTTTGGTTTACATAAAATAATGTATACACATTTTTATGTCACTTTGTGTTTTTGTGAAAGCTTGTGTTTTTAGAGAGAGTTTTTGCATAATGTTACTTCAAATTTTGTCATCAATAAAACAATGAAGATCGCGGAATAGACTTAAGCGTTTTTACCGGTTTATTTGTATTAACAATCTCCCCCTTTTTGTTGATGACAAAACCCAAAGTTTAAAATTGATTAATAGCTGGTTATTACTGAATTTTAGTTAGTTTTAATCAATTGGTCCTTCTCCCCTTTTTTGTCGAAACAAAAAGATGGAATAGGTTAGTCCATATTTCCCGAGAAATGGTCAACTCCCCCTTGAGAGGTGCATAGATGTCTGCAAAAAAATAGGTTAAATAGAATGGGACATACTCCCCCTTGCTATGTGAGTACCTACAAAGAAAAGTTAGACAACCAAAAACTAAAAGTGTCTACTGCAGTACTGGCTAGCCGGTGCTGTTCCTGTAAAGGAACCGGCTTGTTATCGAACAGAACCGGCTGACTAAAAAAGGTCAATGTCTACGAGATTTAAACAAGAAAAATGCTCATAAGACAACAATAGATAACATTCATTTAAGATAATGAAACATTTAAAGATATTAAATTAAAACAACAAAGAGCAAGAGATTCTTAACGAAACAACTATTTTATTCTAGCATTCTAGGCCTATTTCTAGCAATTATGCGCGAGAACATTTAGGCGGTCGAGAATGTGATTGAGAATGAATCTCACTTCTCTTTGGAAGTTGTCGACGATGACTTGAGTTCGTTGGTAATTTTCACAAAACATTTCATGAGTAAGCATGGGAAAATGATTATTGGGTCCTAGTGGCGAAAGTGGTGGGACGTTAGAAGGTATATTTGGTGAACATTGCGGTGGAAATGGTGGGATAAGTGGTTCTATGTTCAGAGTGGGAGAGGGAAAAGATGAATCAATGGGTGGAATGGGAGGTGGTTCGTTAGCTAGAAGCTCAACGGTGTCAAATGATGGACGATGAGGTAGAGGATTGGTTGTTGCGGGTGGAAGATCCTCGAGAGAGTTGAGAAAAGCTTGAGGAGAGGTAGGCGGAGTAGAGAACAATAGTTCAATTGGGTTAAGATTGATAGCTAGAGGGGATGTGAGTTTTGAAGGTTGGGTCGGTGTCGGAGGTGGCGAATATAATGGTAGAGGTGTTGACTTAGGAGTAAGCAAGAGATTGTCATTGTTGCTAGTTGGTGATACATGTGGAATAGAAGTTTGGGAAGTTGGGGTAGTTGATGGAGGTCCCGATACATAGTTCGATGGAGGTGAGAGAGGTTGGTAGGGAGGTGATGATGTCCTCGGATTGTTAAAGCAACAAGGTCTAATGCTTATTCGAGCGGTCCTTTTTAGGTTAGTTTTGTTATCTTTAGGCATTTATGGAGAAGAATGATGGTGAGGAAAAATGCAAGAATCAAGTCCTATTTATAGAAGAAAGTTTGAGGTGGTTTTAATGCATTACTTGTTGGTTTAGATATAAAACAATGATTAGAATATGCCCTAGGTCAACTTCTACTATTAGGAGTTTATTGATGTGACAAGGAGGGAAAATTTGAAAAGGATTTTGTGAAATTCGTATTT
>BQNB010074282.1:0-21849 GCA_026074375.1 Tanacetum coccineum | reverse complement strand
GGTACAAATTTTGGGTATTAGATGAAGCGTAGATAAGTTAACGTGCTTCCGGGAAGGCCTAAACGTATTTTATCGCGAAACGTAAACACTTAACGTAGCCAATAAAGATATAATGTGCAATGATAATAATTATCCTCTAAATAATCATATAACACTTGCTTGATGTAACATTTAATTGTTTAATGCCCGCTTACATTGAATGATCATTTTTAGTTTACGCGATTTAGCTTAACGATTACCATTTAAAAGCAAACGCGTAAAACCCTAAAAATAAATTGTGAATTACATAATGTCATACAATGACCTAAAACACGAGGTGTTATACTTTAGTAATCATTCAGTTTTTGGTATCATTCGTTAACTCAGTTAGTTTACTTTGGCTAAATAATTACTCTTGTATTTATTATGACGTTTGAAGGCTTCAGGTATTAGCCATTATTATGAATATTTGAATGTTTGGTATTTGTTTACACTGATTTCTTGATTTACTATTGAGTGCTTGTTTATGTTTATCAATTTGTACTTGTTTACGCGCTTTGTATGCAACCTATCATTCAACTGGATTTAGTAAAACGGACCAAGGGGATCTAGAGTCCGAGATAGCTCTCCATATAGTAATTTATACATCTAGAATAATAGTTACATAAGTATTGTCCTTCTAAGTCTGTGTCTAGGATACGCTTCAGGCTTAACTAGTTAATTGGATATTGCTGATGGTTTATTGATCGTGTTGACTAGCAGGTGACCTAGATAATTCAACAAATAACTTTCTGATTCCATTGGATAGTTGGACAAGTGGACTACTAGTGTATAGATTGCCATTAAGCGGTAAGTGGGTAAAGTCTCTATGAGCTAGGGTTTAACAAGATCACCATTGCTTTAATCCTTAAGATAGATTATAATCAGCAAATAAGGATGCTTTATGCGGATGCTTTAATTGTGACAGAATTAATGTGTCTAGGTCTTAGGAAGATGTAACGCCTAAGTCTAATAATGATATGCCATCTCGAGAGAAGAAATCATTGCACTTAATAAACAAACCAATGTTCTAATCGGATTAATAATGGTTAATACAGTTTTCTTATATACAGTTCGACCGCTCTTTTATCTTTTATTAATTAGCTTGCGTGGGTAATAGTGTCTTGAATTGATTATAGTCACCAAAAAAACTGTGCCTGTCTCTCAGGCTGAAAACACTCCTTTCCCATTAGAATTAGGATGTAGATTGACATAGGTTTAACATAGGTTTAGATTATAATAGAATTAACATAGATTAGACAACCAATATATTAATTAAATTGATAGATTTAACCTCACTCTTACTGATCGACACCCTACTTACCACGAAACTACTACTGATCGGGTACACTACGCGTTAAAGTGTTTTTTTTTGTTAAGTCGGCAAGATATAAATTTATAACTTGAATCAATAAAATTACACACCTACTACAACACATCAAGTTTTTAGCGCCATCGCCGGGGAGTGAAAATTAATCTTGATTTTATTTTGATATTTTGGTTTTTAACATTAGATTAGATCTAACCATTAGGATTAGTGTAATTTAGATTAGTATATTATTCTGCTTATTTATCCTATTTGTGTAATACGGCGTATTCAGTTCACTGAACGTGATGTATTTGTTATTTAATAGTTTTTCTATAAAGATTGTTTCAGGATGGACAATCCAAACCTTACTATAGAGGAGTATATCAGGCTTGAGAAAGAAAAAGCTCGTAGGCGTGGTAAGGTGTATAACTGGAAAACTGCTACGTATGGTAAAATCATGTATGATGAAGACGTTCACAACCTAGGATCTGTTGAAACTGAATTCCCAGCTATAGTCTTTAATGACACGTTAACATCTGAAGCAGCACTATTATGTGAGCCTACGGTAAGTTCTCTTAACAATGATGAAATTGACTTTAGAATATCGTTTAACGAATCTGACAATGAAGATTGCACGGTAATTTTCGACAAAAATTCATTTTCTTACAAAATAATTTCTGTCAACAATTTAAAAACAGATTCGGAAAACAAAAATGAAAAAGTCATGGATTCACTTCCATCACCCAAGCCTACAGTTAGTTATTTTGATGATTTAGACTTCTTTAAAGATTTTGAGAATGAATTTCCAGCCATTGTTTACAATAATGCTCAAACATCTAAATTAGATTTATTAACTGAACTGATTTTAAACCCTCAACATATAGATGAATTTAATTTGAATGATGAAACATCATTGTCCGAATATGATGAAGAGGAACAAAACGTTATATGCTTTAATGATTTATTTCCTTTTAACGTAATTTATCTCGATGAATTAAAAACGGATACGGATAATGATAATGATAAAGACGATATTAAACACTCTTCGAAGGATTTATCTGTCAAACCATTACTTGATTTAATAAATACCGATGTTGGTGCCTATGCACATGGGTCAAATACGCTTTTGGAAACAAGTCATGATACATCTAATAAATTTTTCAAAATTGAAACTTTTGTCAAGGGATTAAATTTTAATATCATGACTTGGAATAATCTTAACAAAGGGATGTCATTCATTTTCCTAATCAATAATTTGTATGTGCCATTTGGCATCCCGTTCGACCCCAAATTGTTTTATAAGGATGGGATTAAATTGGGGCAAGTCTAACTTAAAGACTTTTCTGTAAACAAAAGTGCTTGCCGGGAGACAACCCGAAATATAATTTTCAATTTTTATCGAGTCTGTCTTCCCAGATGGCCGATACGGCGTATCCAAACCCCATGGATACGGCGTATTGACCTTCTGGACGTTATCAGTCTTTATTTTTATGCATTTTAAAAAAACATTATTGTAAGTTCTGCGAATACGCCGTATTCCTTCACTTGATACGTCGTATCTATAGTCTGACCCGTATTTAGTTTGTTTAGTTTAGTTTAAATTAACCGTAGGTACCAAGATAGGAATACACTTGTTTTTCCTATATTTTACACAGGATCTCGTATTAGAAATATCGACGAATATTGGTGGAGAATTTTCAAAACTGGAAGATCTTGAAGTGTTGGAGTCTTGAAACTTCAAGGCGGTTGTTCAACACGAATTATTGCTCATAAACGCAACTTAGAGAATCTACCAAGCAAATATCAGGGGAGTTTCTCATTCTAATTCTTTTTAAATTCCCGTATTTAATGTTTTATATATACAACAAGGACGTTGTATAATTCAAGTAGGGGGATGGAATTAGAATGTTTACTTGTCCTATTTTTCATAACAAAAATCATAAATTATGCTCAAATTTAAAAAAAAATCAAGCATACCTTTGTGAAATTGCATGTTACATAACCCGCACACAATAACCCTTGTTAGATATTGTGAGGATTTAACCTTTCTGTTTCTAAATGTTTACCTAAATTCCATAAAATATGAGTGTGTCGGTGATGTTGTAGACTTTAAAACTTGGCTTGGTATATCTATTCAAGACCACAATAATGAGTACTATAGATTTAGATGGAGTAACTTGTTTAAATTGGTAAATCTTAGGATTACAACCAAATTGCCTATACATGTTGTTTATTAACTAACTACACCGGTTAGTTAACCTCCCGTTTAAACCCTTATACTCTCATCTTTAGAGTGATGATTCACTAGAACAACCCATAGAGCCAATCCTTTAGGAACTTATACCAATTATTTGTTTCGTTACACCATTACACCTTAAACCTACCCTGTTAGATTAAGTTTAATTTACAGTTGCTAGTTGCTTAAAGTGTAAAGTTTGTATTTCCCGAGTCTTATGTCATTTTCTATCTTTGGTGCGGTTGGAAATTTACACATTGCAAATGGGAATGTATATTAGTAGTCAAAACTCTTGTGATTTTACTACCGTCACAATTATTGGTGAATCCGAAGAACGAAGGAATTATCCGGAATTATTATGATCGTGAAGGTGATGAAACTACACAGAGATTTAAAGTATAGTTAGCAAAAAAAATTTGAAAAAATGCAAAAAAGAGAGAGAAAGAAAGTTTGAAGATAATCGTTTCGCAAAAAGCATTACCAAAGGAATTACACAAAGGATCGATTATTCGTTGATACGTCTAAGAAAAGAAGCAATGTAGAGTATTGTACAAAGTGGAAGATATCACCACTTACCTTGTAGAGTATGTAAAGTTTTGGGATGATTGGGAAGTTGATCGTTATGGGAACGCCAACTTAGGTTGTTGTTTTTTTATCTATGATCAAGACGTTGTAAATAGTAGTGTCTTTGTCATAATAACTGTCAGGAAAATAAGTGTCTAGCAACTTGTATCTTAGTCTTAATCTACTTGTTTCTTGATTTTTATTTAACAACAATTTACTTCCCTTACACCTAATGATTAGCCATTGGTTTTACTCGAACATGGATGTGATCGAGCGTGTATGTCTATCCCGTGGATTCGGGTGTGCATGCATGTCTTAGCTGCCTCGTTGGTTTACGACTTTTGGTGAAAGTTAGAAGGTTCCTACCCTAAATTACTCTACTAGTCCTAATCTTTAGCTTTTTCGAGGTGGGAATGAGCAGTCGCTTGTGTCTATCCCGACGATTCGGGTATGTATGTGTGGTCTTTGTCGCCCTCCTAGAACATTGGTATCGATGAAAGATTAGTTAGAATAATCAATCGTACGCCTTTCCATATAAAAACCCATATTTACCTTTATAAACTTGTTACTCCTTAGCTTTAGTGGTAAAGATGTGTATCCTTGCCAAGCTTATAATAGAATACTCGTCACGACCGAGTAATTGAGCGAATTAGTTACATGTTACCACATAGATTAGTTGAGTGATTTGAGTGTTTTCATCTTCCTATTTCGTGAGGTGTTTAGTTGTGTACTTGTAATAGATTGAATAAATGCTTTAACTTAAAATATCCTTAGGGATATATTTTTGTAAACTTCTAAAGGCTACTTGAGGACAAGTAGGATTCAAGTGATGGGATATTTGATGACATCAAATAACGTCTATTTTATAGCATCATTTATCCCAAGAAGAGGTCGAGCAACGCGATTAATTCCATAGGAGACAACGTGTAATTTCTTATACTTTCGTAATATTCAGTTTTTGGTATCATTCGTTAACTCGGTTAGTTTACCTTGGCTAAATCATTACTTTTTTATTAATTATGAGCGTTTTGAAGGGCTAATACCTTCGGGTTTTCGCCATTATTATGAAGATCTTAATGTTTGGGTTTGATTAATTCTCGATTTCTATATTTTATCATTGAATTGCATGTTTATGTTTATCATATACTTATTTACGTCTTGAGTATGCGATCTTCATTCACCTAGGTTAGTTCCTACATATTTTAATGCGCTGCAGCTGTCGGTGGTTTTTTGGCGTAGGCTAAAAGTTCGGGATAGCTCTCCATATTGCAATTTATATATCTAGAATTATAGGATCACAAATATTGACCTATCCTTGCCTTTAGTTTAGTTAGCTTAGTTGAGCCATAAGGTGACCTTGGTTTCAACGAGTACGTTCTTATTCCATTGGTAAGGACTCGAAAAGTGGACTACTAGTATATAAAGAGCTGTTAAGCTTTAAGTTGGTAAAGTCTTCATGATCTAGGGTTTAACAAGATCACCATTGCTCTAATCCCTAAGATAGATTATAATCAGCAATTAAGGATGCTTTATGCGGATGCGTTTAATTGTGACAGAATTCTATGTGTATAGGTCTTAGGAAGAAGTAATGCCTAAGTCTTAAGAATGATATGCCGCCTCGAGATAAGTAATCATTGTAGTAATAAACAAACCAACGTTCTGATTGGATTAATAATGGTTAATACAGTTTTCTTATATTTGGCTAGACCGCTCTTTTATCTACTGTTAATTTGCTTGCGTGTGTTTTAGTGTCTTGAATTGGTTTTAGTCACCACAAAAAATCTATGCCAGTCTCTCAGGCTGAATACCCCCTTTTCCATTAGATTTAGGATTAACATAAGTTTAGCATAGGTTTAGCATACATTAGACTAACTTAGATTAGAAAAACGAAAGTATTAATAAATTAAAAGTGCTTCTCGCTCTTAGTGATCGACACCCTACTTACCACGAAACTCCCACCAATCGAGTACACTGCCTGTTAAAGTGTTGTTTTTGGTTATGTCGGTAAAATATAAATTTAAAACTTGAATCATAATTTAACACCACGCAACTACACATTAGCCATTTTATTTAATTTTAAGCTTGAATCGATTTTATGGAGAATAGGAGGGGGAATAATTTCGAAATTTTTGACAAGAATAATAATAATGGTTGATATCTAGGGTTTACATGCAAAGGTGGTGGATTTCTAGGGTTCTGTTTGGACATAAAATGCTAAAAACGCAAAACGTACGCGAAAAGTGTAAAAATCATAAACGTAACTGTACATAACCTATGTAACACTCTAGAATGATCATAACAAGTAAAATCTGAGTAGACTAAAATTAGTCTGACGTCGAAACGCATCCGATAACGTCTTTCAGTTTACGCGGGACAACTTCCCGGTTTTAGGTCAAATTAACATGTAACTTATAAAAGTTAAAATAATGCACGTGAAAGGTAAAATATTGACCTGAAATTTACGTAGTGTCACATTTCAAGTATTATACAAGAAAATATAAGGGTTTAGGTGTTAATCAACCAAGTATTTGGGGTTTGACTTAGGTGTTATACTAGTAATCTCATCATCTCATCTTCTAAGGTTCCTCATTCTCATCTAATATTTTCATTTCATACATTTTGTTATAATCACTACATTCACAAATTTATATCACCACTAGTTTGTATATTAAAGGTTTTTCTAAATAAAACAAGTAAACTTTATAAATGTTATCTTGTAAAGAGATTATAAAATGAATAATAAAAATATGTACATACACATAAACTACTTATTTTAGTCACTTTATAAATTACTTGTTGAAATATTAGCTTTGTTGTTAAAATGATAAATTATAAACTTAAACTAGTAAAGTTGTATATTTTGTTTATGTTCTTAATTTAATGTTATTTCTTAAATTGGTGGAAGAGACTAGGTTAGTATGGATTTGTTGTTGTGATGAAAATTGAAAAAAATTGACGGAAGGGATTAAGCTAGTATAGAGTTGCAATTTGTGGGTGAAAAATAGTGTTAGAATGGAAAATAAATAGTTACTGCCTAGATTTTGTAATATAAATTTCATACAGTAAATTTGGTTTGGAATAGCCGAGGCCTTGAAAATATGATAGTAGACTTTCATACAAACGCGTGGATATAAAAACCGTTAAAATCGAAATTAAAATGAATGAGTTATGGCCAAATGAAGTTTAATGATTTTCCGGCAAAAACTGTTTTACAACCATTATGTCCAGATCTGTTCAATTACGTTTTTGACCCTTTTCGGGACCGAGTCGGAAAAAATTTAAAAAAGACATATGTAGAGCTCGACTTTACGCAAAAATGTAGTATTGCTCGTTCCGGGAATCATTATAACAAAGAAGTTATGGCGTTTTTAAAACTAGACAAGAATGTATTTTAATAAAAATAGTGAGCTGTTAGAAACTTAAATTGGGTTTTTGGGCATTTTCGAGTCCGTTTGAGCTATAAAAACCTTAAGAAATATTATAGTATGACTTATAAATTTTTCATACGCGTAGGTAAGTTTTAAAAATAATAATAATCAAGCGAGATATAATATATTTAAGTTGGATAATAGAAAATACTTACAAGTATATATACTTAAATAATAAGTGACGAACTTGACGTAAACGTTATTGTGACTTATAAAACTAAAACACAAACTATTAGGTGGTGATATAACATTATAAGAATACACATGCATCATTTCATTTCATTTGCACTATCCTAAGACGACCCATTATTTATTAGGTTGCTTTCGGGACATTCTTTGACGCCCTACTTATTTAATTTATTTACAAGTCAATACTTTTGCCTAAGGTGAGTTTATAGCCCCGCTTTAACTTATTTTATAATTACTTTACAAATCTCGGGGTGAGATGCATTGCTTGTATTTACAATCGGACGCAAGTACAATATATTACAAATTTTACATGATTATTGATGCGCCTAAGTACCGACAACCCACAACTTCCATCATCATGAACCATTATACCTTGTGTAAGCGTGAGTGTTATAAATAGATCTATTAGGATTGACATCCCCGTCCGGGTAGTATTACCAAGTCAAATGGATGTATACTATATCGAAGTCTAGAGGGTCTCAGGTTGGACCCTTACAACAGGCCAATATTATAATTATACAATGTCTTCGCTTCGGTGTCATGAGCTTAGTGCAATCATATTTACAAATTTTATTTGGCATTATATGTATTACATGTCATACAACTTTAAAACTTGCGGTCCACAACTATTTCTTACTTAAACCTATGAACTCATCAACTTTATGTTGACATTTTAAGCATGTATTTCTCAGGTGCATAACTAGTATGGACATTTATGAAGTGCATTGGAGTCCGCATTCATCAAGACTATTTTTCATGGATTTTCTCTTGCACTAAATCATCTTCGTTGTATTAAAAATTATGATTTTCTTGTGATGCAAACTCATGGGACCACTTGTTAAAAACTTATTTATTTCAAATGTATCAACGAGGATATCTTTTAAATGACTCTTATAGAGGTCGTTCTCTTACATCTTGTGCTTATGTATTATGAAGTAACGCCCTCGATTACCATTCCACTGCCACACATTTTGGGGGTGTTACATTCATACATTATGGTTTAACGATACCTGACGCATTGTTGAATGGTACAATCAAGGAGATAGTTGCGTATATGGAGTATGTTAAGAATAGTAAAAAGGTAGTTGTTCCTATGGTTCAACCAAAACCAGTTGATCCTACCCAAGGAACGCATAAAAATACTAGAGTTGGAGGGGTTAGGAGAACTGGGGGGAAAGGACCGATGATAAGAGGAGAAGGTGGAGTTCCTGAGCCTGATGAATCGCTTAAAACAAAGATTGTATTAAAGAGGAAACTGACTTTAAAAGAGAAACCAGTTTCAAAAGAAAAGCCAGTGAAAGAAAAGTTAAAGAAAACTAAAGAAACGTATGTTGATGGACCCGATCAACTACATACTTCTATTTTACTAAGTGCTGAAAGTGAAAGACTAAGACTGGAAGGAATTAAAAGATAACAAAGAATGGTTGAAGAAGAAATTAACGATGATTTAGATTACACTCTTGAAGAAATGAAAACACAAAAGCTAAAGGGCTTTGTTGAATATGATGATGAACCTCAAATGTCACCTAATGCTCAGTTGTTACTTGATTTTAAGAGAACTAGTAAGTTAAGCAGAAAAGAAAGATTGATTAAACAGTTGCCGGGGGGTCTAAGAGAAGGGTCGGCGGCTAGGAATGAAACCCAAGATATAGGGATTTCTTAGATAGCGAAAAAACCTTTAGCGCCCCTAGGTCAGAAACCATTGTTGATACAGGAATGAGGATGATGCTTCGAACTTTATGATTTTGGTACATGGAAATAAATACAATGTCAAGGAGATGGAGAAGGAAACAACTATCTAAACAACCATTAACTCTCATAAGACTCAACCGTCTCACGGTAATGTTTCACGCTACCTAAACGAGACCTCTGCACCCTCTTTGAAGGATGTTGGCTTGCCGAGGATGTTAAGAACGCTAGGGTTAAACTCCCATGATGGATGTTCTAGGAAAAATAAACTAAGTGGTGACTCTATTGATCTAGACCGACTCCCTAAGTCGCAAACGGTCATTGTACCAGAGGTCACTACTACCGAACCCACTAGACCAGACCAACGTGGTTCCACATGGTTAGATTTTGTGCTGATTACAATAGATGAAACTCTAACCCTTGTGGTAACTCCAGGGGAAATCATGAGCTAACAAGCTGTACATTAGGTGCATATGAAAATCCCTCAGATGTCTTAGCACAAAATTTAAACATGCAGGTACAACCCATAACCGGTGTTGTTGATCACATACCATCTCCTCCTATCACAACAGAACCAACAACCTCAAAGCAAAAGAAGCACGTGTGTCAGATAGTCACATATGCAAAAAGATTCAATCCTATGGCTAAACAATTTGTGGAATCATAGGAGGTGAATATGTTTCCATTTAAAACATAAAACTTTTGTATCAAACAACCAATCAAGTTTGACGTAATATGAAAGGTGTCCATAATAGTTCTACTATAATAAATATACTAAAGAGCATCAAATAAAGTATATCACCACAACATAATATATAACACAAACATAGACGTAATGCAAATATAAATATAAAGCGATAAGGGCTGTTAGAAATCAAGAAAAGACTCTGTTACTACCAATATGTAATAGTATAGCTCGTAGCAACAATATTTGGAAACTTACCAAGCTAACCGGGTCAACATAAGACAACCTTATGGTTGACTGGCCATGCCTTGGTATAAATACCCCTCTCCACACCTTAGAGAGAGTTGGTTGTTCAATTTGGTTCTCACATAATACATTTTCCTTTCCTTTATCTCTCTAAGTGCTACAACCCACTTTCTCTCTCTAAACTTTCTTTCTTGTGTTCGTTTATATCTACAATTGGTATCATTCGCCATGGGGTGATATCGTGAGCTTGTGTTCGTTTATATCTTGTTTAGATCATTAGTTTTGGTTTTTTTTAGTTTCGTATGCTTCAAAAATCAAACCCGGATTTTTGTCATCCAAAGTCTTAAAGTTTGTGTTTTTAAGCAAGATCTAAGCCTAAGATAACTAGTTGTGCAAGAAAAATCAAGGTAAAACATCAAAAGGGTGTGTTTTTGGTGATTTTTGTGTGAAAAATATATTTTGTTTGAAGCAAGCGAATTACGTTTTGAAGCTAGCGAAATATGTTATGAAGCTAGCGAAACATGTATGCAAGCGTAATGTGTAAGAGAAATATGTCAGGTTGGCCTCAAGCGATTTATGTTATTTCTAGGAAATGAAACTCTGCTTAATTTTTATTAAGTCAAGCGAAATATGTTCAAGTGAAATATGTTAGTAAGCAAAATATGTTAGCAAGCAATTTATGACATGTTGTTAGTTTAAGCGAAATACGTAGTTGTGTAAGACGAAAGTCTGTCCAATTTTCATATTTCAAGCGAAACATTAGATCGTCATATTCCAAGCGAAACATTACAAGCAAGCGAAACATTACAAGCGAAATATTACACTGTCACATTCCAAACGAAACATTACATACATCACAAAAAGATTTTATTTTCTACGATTTGTCTTACTTTGTAAAATCCCATGAAATAATTAGATTTCTCGGTTTTAGTGAATATTTGTAAAATCCCGTGGAATATCAATCTTAATCACCAACAACAACTCTTAACACAATCCTCCTTTATCACTGTTCGATCACTCTTTAATCATTTTCTTTTCAATTCGAACAAGATATCTGCTTTAGCAGAACATATAATTGTTGCTAGAGCTGAGAACCGTCCTCCAATGCTTGAAAAATCAATGTAAGATTCATAAGCAAGTCGTATACGTCTATTCATCAAAGGGAAGAAACATGGTAGGATGATGCTTGATGACATTGATAATGGTCCATTGGTTTACCCAAGTGTTGAAGAAATGGGCAAACTAGACCTATGAAATACTCCGAAATCACTTAAGCACAACAACTTCAAGATGACTGTGATGTTCAAGAAACCAATATCATTCTTCATGATCTTCCACCCGATGTGTATGCACTTGTTAACCATCAAGAGGCTGCTAAGGATACTTAGGATAGAGTCAAGTTACTAATGAAAGGCACTGAATTATCATACCAAGAACGTGAGTGCAGATTGTACAACTTATTTGATAAGTTTGCTTATGTTCAGGGTGAAACAATGTATGAGTACTACTAGAGATTCTCTCAACTGATCAATGACATGCGTACTATCGGGATGACAATGCAACAAGTTCAAGTCAATACCAAGTTTCTGAATGCTCTTCCATCAGAACGGAGCAAGTTTGTCACTGATGTGAAGTTAGCTAAAAGTTTGTATACCACCAACTATGATCAGTTGTATGCATACCTTAGTCAGCATGAACGACATGCTAATGAGGTTCGTATTACGTGTGAAAGATATCCGGATCCTCTTGCATTAGTAGCCAACTCTCCAACTCTATAAAATCAATCTCAGTCACCACAACATTCAGGTTTGTTATTCTATCCACCTCCTTAACAATGCACACCAGTTTATGCAGCACCCATTCATCATCAACACCATCACACTCCAGTTAATGAACAACAACATTTAGTTTCCCCTCAACCATTCATATCTCCATCAGTGACACAACAATCTCAAGCTGAATTTCCCCAATTAGACTCTAGTCTCGATGTTCCTATGTTTCAGCAAGGAGAAGATCTGATTGAATGCATTAACAAAGCAATGGCATTTCTGTTTGCTGTAGCATCAAGGTTTCCACCATCAAACAATCAACTCAGAACATCGTCCAATCCTAGAAATCAAGCAACCATTCAAGATGGTAGAGTCACAGTTCAACAAGTTCAAGGAAGACAAACTCAAAGTTATGTTGGTATTAGAAACAAAGGAATTGCTACTACTTCAAAGGGAAATTATGCAGCTGGTCAACCAAGAGTTGTGAAGTGTTACAACTGTCAAGGAGAATGGCATATGGTAAGACAGTGTACTCGGCCAAAAAGGGCAAGGAATGCTGCATGGTTTAAGGAGAAATTTATGTTAGATGAAGCTCAAAAAGCGGGGTAGATATTAGATGAAGAGCAACTTGCATTTTTAGCAGACCTTAGAATATCAAAAGCTCCAGTTGCTCTGCAGACAATCCCTCAATATTCAGCTTTCCAAACTGAAGACTTAGATGCCTATGACTCAGATTGTGATGATTTATCCTCGGTTAAAGCGGTTTTGATGGCAAATCTTTCAAGCTGTGATTCAGATGTTCTCTCTGAGGCTGTCCAAATTGTTCTCTGGTATTTGGACTCTGGCTACTCAAAGCATATGACCGGAAATCGCACTTAACTCATCAATTTTGTTAGTAAATTTTTGGATACCATCAGATTTGGGAATGATCATATTGCTAAGATAATGGGTTATGGAGACTATCAAATGGGTAATGTTACAATCTCTCAAGTTTATTATGTGGAAGGGTTAGGTCACAACTTATTCTCTGTGGGTCAATTTTATGATTTTGATCTCGAAGTAGCTTTTCGCAAACACACCTAATTCATTCGTGACTTAGATGGTGTTGATCGACTCAAGGGTTCTAGAGGTTGAAATTTATACACTTTATCTATGGAAAATTTATTGCTCTCCTCTCCAATATGTCTCTTGTTCAAGGCCTCAACGACCAAGTCTTGGTTGTGGCATCGAAGATTATCTCATTTAAACTTTAATTATGTCAATTCTCTTGCCAAACAAGGTCTAGACCGAGGTCTTCCAAAACTAAAGTATCAGAAGGATCATTTGTGCTCTACTTGTGCTCTTGGTAAAAGCAAGAAACACTCCTATAAACCCAAAGTTGAAGACTCTATTCAAGAAAAACTCTATCTGCTGCATATGGATCTTTGTTGGCCAATAAGGGTTCAAAGTATCAATGGGAGAAAATATATACTAGTTATCGTTGATGATTTTTCTCAGTTTACATGGGTGAAATTTATACGTTCAAAGGATGAAGTTCCAGAGTTCGTAATTAAATTCCTAAAAATGATCCAAGTTCGTCTGAATGCAACCGTTTGTAACATCAGGATTGATAATAGCACCGACTTCGTCAATCAGAGACTGAGGACTTACTGTGAAGAAGTCAAAATCTCACATCAAACATCAGTTGCTCATACTTCACAACAGAATGGCGTTGTCTAAAGACAGAACCATACTTTAGTGGAAGCTGCTCGAACCATGTTGATCTTTTCAAAAGCTCTATTATTTCTTTAGGCGGAAGCAGTCGCAATAGCTTGCTATACACAAAACTGATCATTAATCCGAAAACGTCACAACAAAACACCATATGAACTTCTCCATGATCAAAAACCTGACTTATCATATCTTTATGTCTTTAGTGCTCTCTGCTATCCCACTAATGACGAGTAAGATCTTGGTTAGTTGAAACCGAAGGCTGATATTGGAATTTTTGTTGGTTATGCTCTCGCGAAGAAAGCATTCCGAATCTATAACAAAAGGACCTGAATTATTAAAACTATACATGTTGATTGTGATGAGTTGACAGCAATGGCTTCTGAACAATTCTGTTCAGGACTCGGGCTTAAACCTTTGACTCCTGGAACAATTAGTTCAAGACTCGTGCCAAACATTCCTTCTTCAACTTCGTATGTCCCACCAATAAAGAACGATTGGGAAATATCGTTTCAACCTATGTTTGATGAGTACCTGAATCCTCCACCAAGTGTTGATCTTCAAGTTCCTGCATTCAATGCTCCAGAACTTGTTATTTCAACCGGTACACCTTCATCTACTACAATTGATCAAGATGCACCATCTACAAGTACTTCACAAACAACTCCAGAAATACCATCTCCAGTTATTCCTCTCGGCGTTAAAGAAAATTCCTTTGTTGAATTTCCAATTCTAGAACCTAGTTCTGAAGAATCTTCTACTCAAGTTGTTATTCCAAATCATGTGCACTCAATCAATCAACTACCCGAATACATTAATAAATGGTCTAAAGATCACCCGCTTAATAATGTGATTGGCGATCCTTCTAGACAGGTTTCCACTCGACAACAAGATGAAGCTTTATTATGTTATTTTGATGCTTTCCTTTCTTCCGTTGAACCCAAGAGTTATAAAGATGCATTGACTGAATCCTGCTGGATTGAAGCCATGCAAGAAGAACTCATTGAGTTTGAATGTCTTGAAGTTTGGGAGCTAGTACCTCTCTCGGATCATGTTATGATTATTACCTTGAAGTGGATATATAAGGTGAAATTAGACGAGCTGGGTGGTGTATTGAAAAATAAGGCTCATTTGGTAGCGAGGGGATACCGTTAGGAAGAAGGCATAGACTTTGAGGAATCTTTTGCTCTAGTTGCTCGACTTGAGACCATCCATATCTTTATTGCATTCGTTGCTCATATGAACATGGTCTTTTCTAATCCAATGTATGTGAAAGACAGCATTTTTTGAATGGCAATACTGCATGGGAGGGTTTTTAGAGCCAAAAATCCCCAAATCATTGTGTAGAAGCTAAAGAACTCTATGGGTGTGAAAAACAAGGTCTCCACGTGCTTGGTATGATTTGCTCTCATCATTTCTACTCTCCCATAAGTTCACCAAAGGCACCGTCGATCCAACATTGTTCGTCAGACATAAAGGCAAAGACATATTACTGGTATAAATTTATGTTGATGATATTGTTTTTGCCTTTACTCAACCTGAACTTTGTGAATCTTTCTTAAAAATAATGTGTTCAAAATTCAAGATGTCAATGATGGGCAAACTATCATTCTTTCTTGGACTACAAATTTCTCAAAGTCCCAGAGGCTTTTTTTAAATCAATCCAAATATGCTCTAGAATTGCTTAAAAAGTATGGTATGGAAACCTGTGAACTAGGAGATACTCCAATGGTGGAGAAATCTAAACTGGATGAAGATCCACAAGGGAAAGTCGTTGATCCTACATGTTATCATGTAATGATTGGCACCCTTATATATCTCACATCCAGTAGACCAGACCTTGTATTTGCTGTGTGCATGTGCGCCCGGTATCAGACAAAGCCTACCGAAAAGCACTTACATGCGGTTAAGCGAATCTTTCGATACCTACGAGGATCCATAAATATAGGTCTGGAGTATCCTAAGGATTCTTGCATTGGTCTAACAGCCTTTGTATATGCTGACCATGCGGGTTGCCAAGATACCAGAAAAAGTACGTCTGGAAGTATGAAAACGTTAGGAGAAAGATTAGTGAGTTGTGGTCAAAAAAAGAATAGCACGCCCAATCCAGTAAGAATCTATATACATCGCCCTATTAGGATGTTATGCTCAAATTCTTTGGATGCGATCACAACTGACAGATTATGGCCTTGTATTTAACAAAATACCATTGTACTGTGATAATAAAAGCGCCATTTCTCTTTGTTACAACAACGTCATCACTCTTGATCGAATCATATCAACATCAGACATCACTTTATAAAAGAGAAAGTGGAAAACGGGGTGGTTGAGCTGTATTTTGTCAGAACGGAGTATCAACTCACAGACATCTTCACCAAGACTTTAGCACGAGAACTACTTGAATTTCTCATCAAAAAGCTTGGAATGCAAAGCATGTCCCCGGAGACTCTGAAAAATCTAGCAAATGCTAATAATGAAGTGTAATGGTGGTACTCTCTTCACATATTCTATGTATCATATGTATATAAAAAAATCAGAAAAACCCAAAAAGATTTTTCCTTTTATGTAAAATTTTCAGATATATATATATATATATATATATATATATATATATATATATATATATATATATATATATATATATAATGTATAAAAACAATAAAAAGAAAATACAAAATTAAAAAATTAGAAAATATAAAAATATGGTGTTCTTGACATGTCTTCTGAAAATCGATAACATTTACGGCCTTAGAAATGTCATTTAATAATGATACGAGGTTGTAAATGAGGTTAGAGCAGAAGTTTCAAAAGCTTTCAAAACATGTCAATGACTTGCTATTATTTCTGATAGCAACCCGGTCTTCAATTTAAAGGAAAGTATTTCGACAAAAAGAAAACTTAACCTCACAACGGGAAATGGATTTTTCTCAGAAATGGATTACTTCATATTCATTCAAAGGCTTGTGTTTACTTTGCAACACAACCCGTGATTCCTATATCAAATAAGTATATGTGTCAGTGCATTTATTTATGTAAAACAAGAGAAATCTTGTTTTTATTGGTGTTGTTTTTAAGAAAAATAATTAAACATATCAGTTTCTCATCTGAAAAGATTTCAAAAGAATTTTCTATCGCTCAAACAATGTCTACAGCTCTTTAAATAGAAAACGAGACATTATTTGAGGGGGAGAAATAGTCAAATTCTTTCAAAAAGGATCTTTCAAAATGTCATCTCTAAATAAATGAAAAAAGTGTTTATCAATAACGGATTATCAATTAAAGAAGAGTCATTGTATTTGTAACTCAATTGGTCCCAATATGTTATTGAATCTAACCTTTAAGGGAATAAATGGCAAAATCTAGGACTTAATATCTATGCTTACAACTTTAGGGCTAAATATGTTATTTCTATAACTTAGTTAGACTTAGTAATAAGTTTAAATTGGAAATAGAAAAGAATATAAAGCTCAAGGACCACTTTTGCCAAAGTTTGAAAATTGGCCGGTTATACCCTTTGATTGCACATTTCGCTCAACACACACACTTATTAAAAAATTCAAATCTACCCAAACTCTCTCTAGTTACATTTCGCTCGGTTCATACTCAAACAAATCAAAGTAGAAGATCAAAACTTGTTTTCAAGGCTAAAGGTACACTAATACTTGTTTACTAACTCTTTAACATGACTTTGGTAAAAAGAATTAGATCATAACTCCTTTTATCACTCGTAATCAGTTAAAAACTTATTAGGGTTCATAATTTAAAATTTGTAGTTTTTGTCTAATTAGTTGAGGGGTTTTGTGTGTTAGGGTGCGTCTAAGATGCGTTAGAAATAGTTTTAAATATATCTTAACCATGAGTGAGAAATGATGATTTTTGTTAGATGAATAAAGCGAAACATGTGTTCTAGGGTGGAACAGTTGTGGGTATGTGTTAATTAGTGTTGTATGAGTGTCCCTGTGTTATTAGATCATGCGTGTGCCTCCTAAATGATCTTTTACTTGGAAAAGTTATAATTTAGGTCATTTGTATAAAAAAGAATAGCAATAAGTTTGCTCAGAGGGTGTGAAATGTGTTTGTAAACTGATATAGACCCTTTAGTGCTTATTATATGTCCTATAAATGGTTCTTATCATAGTTGGCATGTGATTCTCTCCTATGTGTGCTCGAATTTCAGTTGTCAAGCCTAAAATGTTGTTGTAACTTTGTGGATATTGATTATGTGATGCTATTATTGTATTTCTGATTATTGTTAGAAGTACTTACAGGTTTTTAATTTGTAAAACCCGAGTTAAGTATTTTTGAATGAAGCGAAATATGTATAGGTTTCATAGAAGCGAAACATGTTTGGCTTGAATGAAGCAAAACATGTTTGGCTTGAATGAAGCGAAACATGTTTTCAAGCGAAACATGTTCCACTCATTCTGAGCGAAACATGTTTGAGCGAAACATGTTTGAGCGAAACATGTCTCACATTGTCTGAGTGAAACATGTTAGAAGCGAAACATGTACATGTTATATTTCGAGCGAAACATGACAAAATACAAAAGGAAACTCTACCCAATTTAAAAAAAACTAGTGTAATACTTGTTTATGGTGTCATGTTTCATAATGTGCTATGCTTGAATTTTCATTACTTGCTCTCTAATTGAATGTGTGTCCTAAGCTCCCTTGGAAATGTCTTGTTGACTTTTTCTTTTAATTTTGACCATTGACCTTAGTTGTCATATTCATATAGTGTAGTAATTTTGTCACGTTTGCATGAAACATAATCATAGATCAATAATATCATCAAGAATAACCAAACTAATCAGTAAAATATATCTGTTGTGTATATAAACTGTATTTGTTAATTCTTAAGCAGAATCATGAATCCTCAAGAAACATAACAAGTTGTTGCTCGTAATGAAAAACGGGTTCCATTCTCTGAGAGAGTTAAGGTTACCTAAACCAATATCAGACTGGAAACCACTGTGCCACAGAAGGAAGAGACATTCCAAGTAGTCATTGATCTTATCAAGAACTCCACATGCTTTAAGGATTTCACTATATCTGCAGATGTCCCAAAAATATTTATGCAGTAGTTCTGGTATTCTATCAAAAAGGTTCAAGGCACGGATTCTTATGAATTCCTCTTAGCCAACAAGAAGTGTGTGGTCAATGCTGATGTCTTTAGGATGATTCTTGATATCTATCCAAGAATGGAAGGTGTAGACTTCGCTAATGTACCAGATGATGATGCTACACTTGCTTTTCTCATTGAGCTCGGATACAAGGGTCCACTATACAAGTACACCAACATGTTTGTAGATCACATGCATCAGCCATAAAGAACTCTGGCAACAATAATTAACAAGTGTCTCTCTGGAAAGATAACAAGCAATGACAAACTCAGAAAGTCCAGAATTGACATACTATGAGGCATGTTCTACAGAGAGAATGTCAATTATCCTGACTTGATTTGGGAAGATCTTGCTTACCAGATTGATCATAGGAAGGAGAAGAGATCAAGACGTGAAAACATGTCATTTCCCTGATTCACCAAAATCATCATCACTCACTTCCTCAAGCAACACAAATCTCTCTCTAACCTCAAATATCAACACTATCATACAATCAAGGATGATGGTATTATAAGCCGACTCAAGTTTGTCAGAATAGGAGAAGACTATTAGGAATATGGACTTGCTATTCCTGAAGTGATGCTAAATGATGCAATCAAGCAGTCAGAGTCATACCAGATGTTCATCAAGTATTCTACTGGTCAAATTCCCCCCTCCCCTAAGAAAAGCAGAGGAAAAGGTTCACAGGGTAAGAAGACTATTGATGACCCTCAGGAAACCGTTGATGTATCTGAAGAGTCTGAACCTGAACCTGTTAAGAAGAAGACTGCTAGCAGAAGGGTGGTTAAGAAGAAAGTCACATTTTTGGCTGATGAAAACATTATTTCTAATGATCCAAACGCTGCTTTGGAGTTAGGTAAATCAATTAGCTTAACTGAAGCTGAAGAAGCAAAAGCAGCAAGGAAGGTCCATGCTACTCATGCAAGGATTGCGACTGAATCTGCTAAAAAAATTATGGTGGCAGAAGTTCAAGAGGTGTAACCATTCAAGACACTCCAAGTGCACCAAAGCCAAAACCAGCCACTACAAAGCCTAAGCTCAAAGCTGCTCAATCCTTAACTCCTGCTAAAAAAGAGGATGTAGACATTATGCAAGCTTTTAAAGAAAGCAAGAAGACCAGCAAGAGACAACCTCATATTGGAGGCTCAAGTGAAAGAACTGGTACTATACCAGGGGTTCTATATGAGTCCACATTCATCTCTGCTACCTCAAGTGAAGGATCTGGTAGTAAAACAGGGGTTCCTGATGAGGAGAAGGATATAACTAAAGAAAATGTTATTCTTGAGTGGGGATCAGAACACGAAAGTAAATACTCAAAAGAAGACAAACCTGATGACGAAGAGAAGGATGATAAAGAAGGTGATGTTGATGACGAAGGCGATGATCATATCAGTGATACTAAAGATGCTGATGATGAAGATGATGAAACTGAATCTGATAAAGAAGACATATATAAGTATAAGATACGTGTGCGTAAAGATGAGGATGAAGAGATGTTAAATGCTAAAGCTGAAGATTCTGGAAAAGGTGATGAAGAGGTTACTGATGTAGCAAAGGCAGATGCTGAAAAGACTTCGGAAGTAAAGGATGATGCCAAGAAGACCAAACTCCCTCCAACAAGCTCTAGCTTATCTATATCTTCAGGTTTTGGTGATCAATTTCTTTAACTTTCTTTTGATTCTTCTTTAGTTGGTACTGTTAAGGATACTGCATATGCAAATATCAACTTATTATTGGAAGTTAAGATCCAGTCTGAAGTTTCACATATCCAGTCTTCATCCATACTTAAAGTACCAGTGTCTGTGATTTCTGAGCCTTCAGTTCTCACACCAGTACAAGAATCTTCTTCAATAGCTACTGCAATAACTCTACCTCTTCTAGCTGTCTCTACCACACCACCTGCACCTCAACAAACAACAACACCGATTCCCACACCACCAATCACAACCGATGCTCCAATCATCACCACTGTTGTTTTTGAATCCGATGCACTCTCTGCTGTTCAGCTAAGAGTTGCTAAATTAGAAAAAGATATGTCTGAACTTAAGAAAATATATCTATCTGCTGAAGCTCTTGTTGCTCTCAAGACACAAGTTCCATCTGTTGTAGATAATTATCTTGGATCCAAAGTTGGGGATATCTTTCAAAAGGAACTGAAGAAACACACAGCAGATCTTATTCAGAAATATTCTCTGTAGCAAATTCTTGAGTTATCCAAGAAACATACACCAACATTTGATCTAGAACGAGAATCAGAGAAAATTTCTTCAGAGATTCTCAAGATTAAAAAGGAACAAGCTGAGAAGCAAAAGATGTCGAAGTTTACTATCAAGTCCACAGACAAGCCAACTCTAAAAGAGTATGATCTAAAAAGTGCTCTCTACCAGACCATGCATGCTAACAAGTCATTCAACAAAAATCCTGCTAATCATCGATTATACCATGCTCTCAGGGAAGCACTGATAAAGGATGAAAATGCAATAGATAAAAGGGTTGCTGATACAGTTCAAGACCATAAGAGAAAGCATTATGATGATGATGAAGACCCTCCAGCTAGACCAAACTAGGGTAAGATGACAAAGAGGAGAAGAACTAAAGACTCAGAGTGTTCAAAGAAGCCATCAACACCAAGGAAACCCCAAAAGGTAAATCTCCATCTAAAGGCTCTAAAACTGGTAAGTTTGCTTCGGCAAAGGAACCAATTGAAGAACCTATTACTGAGGTGGTTATGGATGATGCAGGTGATGATGTGTTGGGACTTAAAAGACTTCATGGATTCTTAGAAGTTACTGTTGCTCAGGTACATAATGGAAATTATGCTAAGTGGTTAGTACTGGTAGTATAATGTTACCACTACTAGTTACTACTGTTAGTATAATTTAG
>BQNB010074281.1:3795-31844 GCA_026074375.1 Tanacetum coccineum | reverse complement strand
TCTTTAATCGTTTTAAGGTGATTTAAACGATAGTCGAATGACGCCATAAGAATTAAACATATAGAGGGATAAGAAAAGAATTAAATGATATGAAGAAAAAGGAGAATATTTTTGGTTTTTCAATTAATTCACAATTTATTTTAACGGACAAAACGATAAGACAACTTAAACCACTAATCGAACTTACTTCACGGTAGCTCTCAAAAAGATAAACGCACAGGTGAGCGGAGGAGTAGGAATAGCGCGAAGCTTATTTCTCCTTTCGGGTCGTAGTTCCTAGGAACAACCCTCCTTATACCCACTTTATAGTTTGTTTAACTTTCAAAGGTGAGTCGTACCTCGCAAGTGACACAAAAGGCAAGTTTTTGATCTTTTGTTCGAGAATTTATTGATGATAATACTTTAGTAAAAGTATTATATAATTGATGAATTTTATTTCTCGATTAAGACAAATGAAATATTATATTTTCGGTATTTATACCATTCTGAATATTTATTTCTTTTATGGACTAATGTTTTTAAAATTTTTGGTTTTTCTTTTTGCTTTTATATAATAATAAAAGAAAATGAAAAATAATTTTGTATTTTTTATATTATTTTATAAAAATAGAAGAAAATATACACAAATTCAAACACAAATAGCAAACTGTAACGATTAATCGTTTTTCACCTCCCCGCACGCGCCAAAAAATTGATTCATCAATAATAATATATATATATATATATATAAATATATCATATACTATATATATAATATAAAAGTATAATATATATATATATATATCTAAATCGCCAAAAATTGATTCGTCAATAATATATATATATATATAATATATAAGCAAACACTCAACCAATTACCTTTACACAAGGAATGGTCAAAAGTTCACCAAAATAAAATATATATGTAGCCGGAAGTATGATTCCCGGGTCGTTTTGTCCCAACGAGGCTTAAATGGAAAATCGAATGACGGATTGATGATTGATGTTTGAATATGACAAAGGTATGATTGATTTTTCTATTTCTAAGATTAAAAAAAAATTAACTAAACCTAAAAACAAAAGTAAAATAACTTAAAACCTAAAACGGGAACGGAAAACGAGGGTTAAAAACCTAAATTTTGCACATTAAACCCTAGAACAAATTTTAATCTAAAAATAGATTCTACTTGACTAAAAACTAAGTTTAAAAAAACTAGACTAAAAACGGAGGTCGTTTGACCCAAAAACGAGTCAAAACAAAAACGGGGTCAAAACCCGTTCTTTAAAAATAAAATTTTTGAAAAATTAACCCTACAGAAACTTTAATATTTTTCCTACAAAATATATGAAAAAAGAAAATTTTAAAAAAAAAGTTTATATTTTTCTGATTTTTCTTTTATTTTTTATGAATTTTTAAAGTTTTAAAAGAAAATAAATTATAAAAAATACTAAACGTGTGTAAAAAAATTCTAAAAAAATACACAAAATAGCTAAAGTTGTGAGGGTCCTATGAAAATTGAAAGGGAGAGACCAGCTTATCAAATAAGCTGTCAAATAAGCTTAAACAGCTTATAAGGCAAAATGGCCAAATTGTGTTTATAAATAAACTGGCCCAAGGGTCTAACAGAAAAGACCCAAGGGCGCAGTTGGTAGTGTGTGTGTGATTAAGAGGGTTGAGGGAGGTGAGGTCCCGAGTTCGAGCCTCAGCTCCTTGGGACTTCACTCCTTCCCCTTTTATTCTTATTTTTCAAAAAAAAAATTTTTTTTTTCTTTTACAAAGTTTTAAAGCACATATAAATTAGCATTTTTAAAACTTGAACTTTTTATTGAAACTTAATAATAAGCTCAGAAATAAGCCAAAAAGCTGGCAAAATGCTAAAGCTCACTTAAAGCAAAAACAAGCTATATTGTTGGCTTAGTTAAGCTAATATAAGCTATGAAAATGAGAATTAAGCTAAGTCCTATATCTACTCTAGTCTATTAAGCATTTATTAAGCTAAAATAAGCAAATAAAAACAGACTAAAAAGCTAAATAAGCACCTAAGCCAAAAATGGCTTTATACTTAGAAATTTTAAATAAACAACAAATAAGCTAGAATAAGCACTAAAAGGGACAAACTAAGGCACATTAGACCTAATCTAACCTAATAAGCTATTCTAAACCTAAATAAGCTAAAATGACAGGGCATTAAACTGCAATAAGCTAATTAAGCCTACAAGGCTTGGCTGCAGGCCAACAGGCCCTTGGGGCACTTTCAGGGCTTATTTTCAAGCTCTTAAAGTGGGACCCAATGGCTGAGCTTATAGGGGCTTTAAGCACACCCTATAAGCTGTCTAAAACTGCTGAAAACAAGGTGGATGATAAGCTTTAAGATAGCTTATAGCAGCTGTCAATTTGGCACTTTGCACCAGGGGACCCCTAAGTGGCAGACCCAATGGCTCTTTGCAGCCCTTGGTTTAAGCCATCAAATAAGCTCAAAGCTCAAAGATAAGCTAAAACAGACAGAGACAAGCTCATAATGAGCTTGTGCTCAAAAATTCACAAGCTAATAACATGGTTTAAAGGGTGAAAGTTGAAAATAAAAAACGGGTAATTAAAACTTATGAAAATATAAAACTAAGACTTGTCAGTCTTTTACCAAAACTCATTTAAACAATACTGGGACTTAGGCTATTCTATCTTGACACCAAAGTGCACTTAAAAAACAGACTCTAGAGCTAAATTGATAAGCTTAAACAATTAAGCCCCTTTGAGTCCACTGTGTCACCACAGGTTCAAAGGGGGTTTTGCAAAAACCTTAAAAACAAATTTTAAACTTGAAAAACTTCTAAAAACTCATTTATACTAACTAAAAAATGTAATTGAAGCTGGCCAAAGTGACCCAAAGAGTTTTAACTCAATAGGACCCATTTTGGGGGCTTAACCCAAACACTCCTTTATGATAAACTAAATTAAATAAGCATTTTAAAGAGACAATAAGCACAATGAAGATATAAATAAGCACAATAAGCAAGTACGAAGCCAAATGATAAGCAACAGTGGATGGAAAAGTAAATAATAGGAACAAGAAATTGAGAAAAGAAAATTTATAAGCACCTTTTGTCCTGTGTTAACCAAGGACAGAAATGCTGGAATTAGCTTGTTGTCTACCTGGCTTACTAGATAGGCTAAAAATTATCCCCTATAAGCCCATCCCCTTCTGGCTTGTCTTCTAAATAAGCTTATTAATTCAAAAGCCTTCAAACAGGTACTTTTAACCAAATTTCAAGGTGCACAGTCCAACTGAGATCAAATAAGTTTTGTTAAGCTTATTAAAGCCTTAAGAACTTATAGGAAACAATATAGCTTAATCAAACGGCTTATAGCTTTTTAACTTTTTATATAAAATTTGTATAAAGTAAATAAGTAAAGTAAGAAATAGATTTAAATTAAATGACTTGTATAACTTGAAATTAGTACAAAGTTTATAAAAATTACAATAAGCTAAAATTAGTTTTTACATATTCCCTCTCTTTTATGCACCTTTTATTTTGCTGTTCTCTCCTATTTCTTATCTTTTTATTAAGCTTCCGAGGTCTTCAAGCACTTGTGTTTGTTGTGCCTAATTGTGTGAGTCAATACAAAAAGTCATTTAGCCTTCCAAGTCTTCTTGAGCTTCATTTGACACCTTATCAGCCGTTTGGATTAGCCTCATTTGAAAAATTGAAGGGATTGCCAATGGGTTTTAGGGGGTTAGTGGAGGTGAGGTTAGGTTTAATCCATTGAGTAGAATGTGAAGATTGGAGTATGTTGGGAGAGGAAAGGTTCCAAGGCTTTGGGTTTTGGGTTTTGGGCATACTGGCGGGAAATTTTGGTTTATCGGTGTGGGGTTGACAGGGGGAAAGTTGGTGGTCTTGCCATACTTTGGCCCCTCAAGTATAAGGTGTATTGCCAAATTGTCGTCCTTGTGGGGTATAATCTTTTGAGGGGTTGGCAGCGTTTAGCCGTCCAAATCATATTAGTTTAGTTACATGAGAAGGTCTTGTGGTTCTAATATAACTTTAATAGGGTTGGAAGGGTTAGCCCCCTTGAGTTATATTTCTAGTTAATTGCAAATTCCCTCCCCTTTCTTTTTTCTCTTTGAAATATAAATCTTGGGGATTTGGCATTTTTGTCCTCTAAGTTAATTAATTTACTGATTCAACTTCTTGGAGTTGACTTTGACTCTATCGGGGTTGACTTTTTGACCTCGGCTTTTGACTTTTCAGCTCTTTTTGTTTCCGTGCTCGTTTTTGTTCGTTTTGGCTTTGTTTTTCGTCCTTTTGTGTGATATCGTCATTACGAGTTCCAGGTTATGCCATTCGGGCTAACAAACGCACCTGCGGTATTCATGGACCTCATGAACCGAGTATGCAAGCCTTACTTGGATAAGTTCGTAATTGTCTTCATCGATGACATACTTATTTATTCAAAGGACAAGAAAGAGCATGAAGAACATCTTAAGGCAATTTTGGAATTGCTTAAGAAGGAGAAGTTGTATGCCAAGTTTTCAAAATGTGAATTTTGGATTCTGAAGGTACAATTTCTCGGGCATGTCATTGATAGCAGAGGCATACATGTGGATCCAGCCAAGATAGAATCTATCAAGGATTGGGCGTCTCCTAAGACACCGACGGAGATCCGCTAATTTTTAGGTCTTGCTGGTTACTATCGGAGATTCATTGAGGGATTTTCAAAGATTTCTAAATCAATGACAAAGCTTACTCAGAAAGGAATCAAGTTTGACTGGGGTGAAAAGGAAGAAAACGCTTTTCAGTTAATAAAGCAGAAGTTGTGCAGTGCACCAATCCTGGCCTTACCGGAAGGAAGCGAAGACTTTGTGGTCTACTGTGATGCGTCACACAAGGGTTTAGGTGCTGTATTGATGCAGAGAGAGAAGGTGATTGCCTATGCTTCTCGACAACTAAAAGTTCACGAGAGGAACTACACCACTCATGATTTAGAACTTGGATCGGTGGTATTTGCTCTAAAGATATGGAGACATTACCTTTATAGAACCAAATGAACCGTGTTCACCGACCATAAAAGTCTACAACACATTCTTGATCAAAAGGAGCTTAACATGAGGCAACGCCGTTGGCTAAAATTGCTAAGTGACGACGATTATGACATTCCTTATCATCCAGGGAAGGCAAACGTAGTGGTTGATGTATTGAGCCATAAGGAACGGATTGATCCACTGCGGGTTCGAGCTTTAGTTATGACTATTAGCTTGGATCTTCCCAAACGAATTTTAGAAAATCAGATCGAAGCCCAGAAGCCAGAGAATCTTGTGAATGAAGATGTAGGCGGTATGATCAGAAGGGATATACCTAAGGAAAAGTTGGAACCACGCACCGACAGGACTCTATGTTTGCACGGCAGGAGTTGGTTACCTTGCTATGGAGACTTAAGATCGGTGATTATGCACGAATCTCACAAGTCAAAATACTTTATCCATCCCGGTTCTGAAAAGATGTACCAAGACATGAAAAATCTATATTGGTGGCCCAATATGAAAGCAGACATGGCCATATATGTTAGTAAATGCTTGACATGTGCAAGGGTCAAGGCCGAACATCAAAGGCCATCAGGACTGTTAGTACAACCAGCAATACTCGAATGGAAGTGGGATAATATCATGAGGGATTTTATCACCAAGCTTCCTAAGTCGTCACAAGGTTTTGACACCATTTGGGTGATTATGGATCGACTTACAAAATCTGCTCACTTCTTGCCAATAAAGGAAAATGATTCATTGTACAAGTTGGCAAGGTTGTACCTGAACAGGATAGTAGCAAGACACGGGATACCTGCTTTAATTATCTATGATCGTGATGGGAGATTCACATCTAATTTCTGGAAATCATTTCAGAAAGCTTTGGGTACAGATATAAGTATGAGCACTGCGTATCATCCAGAAACTGACGGCTAGAGCGAGAGGACTATTCAAACTCTCGAGGACATGTTACGTGCTTGCGTGATTAATTTTGGCAAAGGCTGGGTTAAACATTTGCCATTGGCCGAGTTTTCATACAACAACAGTTATCACGCTAGCATAAAGGCTGCACCTTATGAGGCACTGTATGGTCGAAAATGTCGATCACCAGTGTGATGGGCCCAAGTTGGAGAAGCCCAACTGACTGGTCCGGAATTGATCCAAGAAACAACAGAAAAGATCGTCCTGATCAAGCAGAGGATGCAAGCTGCTCAGGATTGACAAAAGAGCTACGCTGATCAGAAGCAAAAGCCAATGGAGTTCGACATTAGGGATAGGGTTATGCTCAAAGTCTCACCTTGGAAAGGGTATGTATGATTCGGTAAGTGGGGCAAGTTGAACCTGAGACATGTAAGACCTTTCAAGGTGTTAGCCAAAGTTGGGAAAGTTTCCTACAGGCTGGAACTTCCTCAAGAGTTGAGCATAGTTCACCATACTTTTCATGTGTCTAATCTGAAGAAATGTTACGTCGACGAACCATTAGTCATTCTGTTAGAAGGAATTCATGTTGACGATAAGCTCCAGTTTGTGGAAGAGCCCGTTGAAATCATGGAACGGGAGATCAAACAATTGAAGCAAAGCCGGATACCATTGGTTAAGGTTTGCTGGAACTCTAGGAGAGGTCTTGAGTTCACCTGGGAATGTGAAGATTCGTTCAAACAGAAATACCCATAGCTTTTCAGAAACCGGGCTTCGTCATCTACTACAAGGTCTTAAGCTTTGAGGACAAAGCTCTTTTAATGGGTAAAGACTGTAACATTTCTCAATTTCAGGTCATTTACGACTCCTATTATTCGTCACTTTTTATTTTGGTCCGATACGTGTTTACTTTTAATTTAACTTTTAAGCTAAATCGCGTAAACTAGAAATAATCATTTGATGTAAACAGTCATCAAATAAATTAAGGATTTCATCAACCAAGTTTGTATAATTATTAAGAAGATAATTATTAACTTTGCAAATTTTATTTTATTTAGTCATGTGAAAGGCTTACGTTTTGCAATAAAATACATTTGGACACACCCCGGAAATACCTAGACTCAAACCAATACCTACTTATAAACCTTAAACACAAAATTTAATCAATTCTTGTGTTAATACCCACTATGGCCGAATATTGGGCACTAAATCAACTAGAAATCCTTAAGGATCTTGATAAGTACTTGTACAAACCCTCTTTAATTAATGTTAGTCCTTAATGTTCCCTAGTTAACTAATACATAATGGTTAAAGATCACTTGGGATCCATCTTCCTTCTTGGAAACCCACGGCACCCTTATGTACACATTAATTACCTAGAAATCTTTCTAATGACCCCTTAGTACTTGTACAATCCATGGTAAATTAAAACATGTATTAAGTGTTCCTAGTTAGCTCAATTACACAATGGTTAATAACCATTTTGTCTCTCTTTCTCCCTTAGATGCCGCGGTTAGCATACCTACACACACAAATCCTTAGGATTTTCCAAATCTTAGGTAACCTTGTACAAATAGTGTGTAATTAAGAGTGGTACTTGAGTGGTTTAACAAAACAATAAGTAATTAACTAGAAACCACAAAACCACTTAGATTAGGGCATGGTTTGGTTTGTTTGTATGACTAGAAACGTGTAACTAAGTTTATGCCTATAAATACACACATATTCAGCATTTTACACTCTTACAAACTCACACACTCTCAAAAAGGTTAAACATTTCCTCTCTTTTGCGTCGAGGCTTAAACCGTACACAAACACATTCATTCGTTTCATTTGAACCCATAAAGCACGCTAGGGTTTATATAAGGAGTGCACAAGGGAGTATACGAGCTAAGGGTTAGCTTACTACACGTCTATTTCTTGAACTAAGACACTAGGACCTTTTGTAAGTCACATTCGAGCCTTTACCATGCGTATTATACTTGCTTTTTCTTGTTAGCTAGTCAATAAGTCACGTATATATATATGATGTGCTAGCATGAAAACACGCATATTAAGTACGAAATGCGCGTGTAATACAAAATGTTATTTCATATATACGACTTGTGTGGTGTAAAGGTGAAAGGAAACACATAACATGTAGGATTATTAACAAGTGAGACTTTAAAATGTTTTTGATTATATAGGAAACTTAGACACCAATGCGAACCAAGCCCTTATACGCGAGTAGTTTGTAAACCACACGTAAACACTTAATGAAAACACGATGGTGTGACTTGGGAAAATGTATACGACCACTTTTAACGAATGCATGTGATGAACGCGACGTATACATGTGTCAAACAAACACCATATGGTGACTAGGGCAAGTTTTGAACTAGATATGTTGCTAGAAGAGTAACGGGCCCCAATGAACTTGTATAACCCAAGCACGATCACAGTTGGGCCCAACCGGCCTAACAAGCCCAACAGTGGAGACCCCATGGCTTATTAATAAGCTCATTCAACCTTATTGAATGAACTAGGAACCTTATTAAAATGGTAATGTAACAAGCATGCATGAGTTAACCTCCTATTGGGCCTTCCTAGTCCAATAGCCACGTACGAGGCCAAATGGGCCTAATAAGTCCACCTGGTGAGCCTACAGCTTAATTATAAGATCTACGAGCTTATAAAGAGTCTTACAAGCTTATTTGAAACTAATATGGACCCTTTGTATGTTTAAATACCAAACAGACCTAAATGGGCTCGTTAGCCCATTTTCGTAAACCCACGAGGCCCATAAGCCACAAATAAGCTTAGACACCTTATTTGTGAGCTTAACCAGTTTATGAGGCTTATTATAACCTTAGATAAGTTAATGGACCTAAATAGATTGAGCCCAAACGTGTATAACCCTTATCGGACTCGTAATAGGGCCTAAAGCCCATTACCGGGGCTTATTTGCTTATTGGATAAGCCACAAAGTTAAGCCAGCTTAATCAGACCCGAATAAGCTTAATGAGTTTAGAAAATAAGTCGTATAACCTAAGAAACCCTTTTTACCAACCTTCGGGTTGAGTTATTGGGCTAACAAGCCCAATAAGCTCAAATAAGCTCCCCCAAGCTTATTTTTCAGCTTATTAGTCTTTAATAAGCTTAAGGAGAGCTTATGTACTCGTGAAACTTCATTCGGACCATTAAATAGCTTATTGGACCTTAACGGACCTAATAAGGCTCGTTAAGCCCAATAAGCATAAATAAGCTCATCTCAGCTTATTTATAAGAAGTCTCAATTTCTATGGCTTATTTAAAAGTTAATAAAACCTATTGTCACTTGTTTGATCTTAATTGGGTTTAAAATGCGAACTTTATAAGTTAAGGGACTAAATGTATAAACTTTGAAACTTGAGGGTTAAATTCCGTCAACTCACTGTTTTTGTAAGTTAAGGGTTTAAAATATAAAATAGTATATATCTTATAAACCCAGGGACTGTTTTGTAATTATGGAAAACCTAAGGGTTATTTTATAAAGTGAATTTAATAAACACTTGACATATCGGACGAATGACATCCGGATAGTATACCGGTTAACCTACGACTTAATAAATAGGAATATTTATTAGTAACATTTATACGTATACAAGGTCATGTAAAAAGCATATACCTTCCCAAGAGCCATCAAGAAATTACAAATACGATAAACATGTGCACCACCACACAAGTGATAACAGTATATATAAACTAGCAATTTATTGTAGTTATACATTGAGTCTTTAGCCTAAACTGTAGACTAAGACTGGCCGTATTTACTTAGGTATTTGACGGTGTGATTCATTTGCCGTACTTGGATATATTGTCATTTTCAGAGGACTATTTACTAAGGTGAGTTCATAGCCCCATGTTTTACAATTATTTAAATGATTTACATTGTTGGGGTGAGAACATGCTTTGTTTTACAAATTGGACGCAAGTGTACATTTTATACAATGATTACGTGTTTGCCTAAGTAGCGATAACCCACTGAGCCCTTTATCATGAACTGTCAATCACTAGATTGTGAGCGCGAATGTTATAAATAGATCTATTTGGGATTGACATCCCTGTTTGGGTGAGTAGCGCTCACTGTGTCGGGTTGCCAGACAACAAACGTATACCATGTCGGATTTGGGATGTTGCGGGTTAGAACATCATTCACGGGCATTTATTGGCAATTTATTGCATTCATACACGTCGAGCTTCAGTGTCATGAGCTTAGGAAAACGTAATTACTTTTTATGATGTTTGCATCTGTTGCTTAATCATACACTTGGAAATCTTGCGGTCCTACAATTGATTTACATAAACCTATGAATTCACCAACTTTATGTTGACGTTTTAAGCATGTTTTCTCAGGTCAATAAGGCACGAGGTGCTCAGATACATTGGGGTCACTCTTTGGAAGAGTCAGTACTAAAGATTTGGGGCGTATTACATTTTGGGAACATTTGTTATAAACCAAAATCTTTACTTACGTTGTCGAACAATTTGAAGCCATGAGCTTATGTAACAAACAAGTATTTTGTTAAATCCAATGTATCTTTTAAACGACACGTTTAGTGGTCGTTCTCATATCTTGTGCTATTGATCTATGAAGTAACGCCCTCGGATATTCAACATTCCGCTGCAACCCAGATTTGGGGGTGTTACAAAAGGTTTATAAAAAAGTTGATTAAAAAGATAATGATCAAGATTAAAAAGGTAAAAAAACAATAATTTAAAACATAGTATAAATATTTAAAATTAATAAAACACAACCATAAACTAATAGTGATAAAAAGAGTTAAATAAAAACTAATACAAAGTTTACAATCTAAAAATAAATAAATCTAAACCTACAAACTAAAATAAAAACTAAGAAAAAAAGGAAAATGTATCCTTAGCTAGATCTGAGAACCCATATACCCCATTTATATAAATGGCTAAGAATGAGCCACTTGGCACAACAAGAGTGGTCCACGTTGCACCCTTTTATACCGTATGAATAAGATCCTTTCTGGCGGGTAGGTTATAATAGAAACGGAGCCCCATTTACTCTTGGGCTTTTATCTAGGGTGTTCTTTATAAAATAACAAATTTTAAATCAGATTTAGGGTTAATGGCATGTAATATCAATGTACTTTCTTATTTGTTTCCTTATCAAATACGAACCAAAAAAAATACGCAATACCATCTAACTTTGTTTGTTTTGTGTAGATATCAACAAATTGACCCTTTTAACCTACAAATTCACGTCACGTGACACATATATATGTCACGTCATTTTTTTGTACCGTTGAGTTCTACGTCAACCACCTAATACAGATTATAAGTGTTCTTTCCCAAATTGGAATACCTACAACCCTAACACTTTAAACCGCCAAATTAAAACACGTACGATTGCACTAAATTAAAACATGTCTTCATTTTCTTCTTTAAATAAGACCGAATAGGTCAATTTCCCACCTTATGTGCACAAAAAACCATTGCTGGTATCTACACAAAACAAATAAAGTTGGATGGTATTGTGATACTTTTTTTTGTTCGTATCTAAAAAGGGAACAAATGGGAAAGTATGTTGCTATTACATGTCATTAACCTTAAAGTTTTTTTTAAAAAAATCAACGTATTATTTTTTACCGGTGCAGCCGGTTGCCTGTATGGCCACGTAAGCAAATGTATGATAATGAAACAAATTTTGAAAGTTGGATCGGTATTGTGAGGTTTCTCGATTCACGATCTCGGGAGGTCGGGGAAACTCAAAAGTAATGTGTTTTCCTTATTTATCAAAGGTTATTTTTATAAAAGGACAAAGGAAAAATGGAAATTACAAATTTATGAGCTTCACCTCTGCTACAGATGATAGAAAGGGGATATTTTAATAGCTAAAAAAACACAAGTGACACTTGGACTAATTACAACTATTTAGTCCTTGTGTTATTAACTTAAACCTAAATTAGTTTAATTTTCCATATAGACACCATATTTTTAATCCTAACATTCTTCCCCCAATATGGTGCCCATATGGAATCACTATACAATGTAATACCCTACAAGTACAAATAGCTAAAGAAATATCATTTGCTTTGTCTTCAATATGTTACTTCACTGAATCATTACTTCACTTTGTAGGAATACAATGTAATTCTGTATAAACTGAGTTTGACCTTCCCCTCAGTCTAAACCTCATTCCCATTTTAAGCCAGTTCAACTGCTTCCCCTAAACATACAGCCATGTAGAAGCAAATATGAAAAACTTTGATGTTGTTGACAAATCTTCTAACTATAAGCGTTATAAGCACGCAGCAGGAATTTTGTAAGAAGAAAGAATATACCACACTTACAGCAAATCTGACATCTCATTGTGAATTATAGCCAATCTATTCAGGGGGAACATGTACAAACTTCCCGAACATTTCTCCCCCCTGATCGATGCCAGTCTATCGAAATAATCAACCAAAAAAAATGAAAGTCAAAAAGAGTATGAAAGGGAATAACACGAAAGTACACTCTTTCTTTACCCCCTGATGCATTTCGATGACCAACAAAAAAAATCATAATCAGTGTACGCGCCAATATTTTGATAGAATAATCATGCGTGAAGTCACTTGTCTAACCTTGATTCTGTCAGGCTCTTTGTGGTAAGGATTATGATTGGAGAGAATGCATAAGTTACAAACTTGATGCTGAAGTAAGAATACGCCAAACTTGTGACTTTTGTTCTTGTTTTATCCCCGTGACTCCAGAACTCTTACTGAATACTAACAACGTAATTCTTTGAAGTATAAAGTAGACCTAATCTGCTTGACAAATCCTCAACTAGTGAGAACACTGGGGCACTACAACGTAAATCCTTCAAGTGATAGCAAATGTGCGCATTGAGCATCAACTTCTGCGTTTATAGATCACACATTGCTAGATTTGACAAGTTTTCATCAACACCGGTTATAAGCTCGAACAAGTTATCTTTAAAAGTCATCATCCAACCAAACCCGACTTTTAAGATATGATAAGTACACTCACCCGAGAAATTCCACTTCAACTTCAAATAAACGATAACGAATCATCCCCGTAATCAATTCTCGCGATTAAATCCCGAGACTAGCCTTTTGAACGGTTTTCGTGAATCTTTTATCCGGATCGTTTTAAGCAATAAGTGATGTATTACTTTCCGAGAGATGACTACTTTTGACAAAATTCGGTTCATATAATTCCATGAATACTAATACACGATTAATGCATTGAACCAGTCCATTCATGCAAGATTAATATTCAACCCACAATCTGTTAGAGTCCATAAAACAAGCTCACGTTTTGCTTATGCATCGCAACCCATTTAAAATATTTTGGATAGTGCATTTGTGGTATAATCCAAACACCAGCCCATTACCACATATAACCTAGGGATATAAGTGACCAGCTTCTAATATGTCTCACACAACCCTAATCACTTTCTCACAAATGCCCTGCCCCTTTTTTCTTATTCAAACGCAGTAAGAATCTTTATATCTCCCTTAACTACCAAATCCCACCTTATCACCTCATTCGATTAAGCAATTAAGAATCTTTATATCTCCCTTAACATAGAAATTCACATCAAACTCGATGACCATGAAACCAAAACAAACGATGTATTGTATCTTTTTCGGCTTCAAGGTCTTGTTAGCAACCAAGATCTTAGGTAGAGTTTCTTCCTTATTTTGCATTTTTTTTTAATATAGAAAATTTGATAATAAAATATATGCATGTTTTAACGAATCTCATAGTCTGCTAATTCAGGGTGGATTTGAACTTTTTAGTCATTAGGTGCACAAAACTTTTTTATATGTATATAAGAAATAAAAAAAAACTATAAGGTACGATTTAATTAAAACTAATAAACAAATTAAGAATGTATGTATTTTTTTGACATATTAATAGACGGAGTAAAAAATACATGTATTTATGTGACATAAAATTTAAAGGTCAGGTTCATTTAAATGAAATCGTAATTTTTAACAAAAATTACACTAGACGACAAACATCCATCGAGTTTCATTAACCCAAGAGAACCCCCTGTGACTGTCCTTTCCTACGATATTTCAAATAACAAGTAACACATCTAAAATTGATGGCACTGTTATTGATAGATTTTTATATGCATATATCACTTATTATTTATGTTAGTTGTTTATATGTCAAATCGAAATTATATCATGTATACAACGCTAGCAATACATGTCACACAGTGATCAACATTTTTCATCATTAAGGGTTCATTTGGTTTGTAAAAAGGTTTGGAATTAAATTGGATTTAGTATAGGAATGAAAAAAATTAGAATAAAAATAAATAATAATATTTAATTAAAATTGTTATTTTATTGAATAAAAGGGCTATTATGTTATTTATTTACAATTTTTAAATATTTGTTGTGAGTGAGAGAGGTATACATTTTGGTTTCATTCTTCAAAACCCACATACTTATCCGGATTCACTGTATATAGCTGTGACCCATTTTTAATTCCAAACCGAGTATACCAAACAACCATATACAGGAGTCAAAGGATTCATGGAATCCAAATGACATAAACCAAACTGCTCCTAACTTTTATAAATTTGATAACCAGTAATGTCTTCACTCTTTATATTGAAAAAATATGCACATTTACTTAGTGATGAAATGAGTGATCACTTTTGAGCTTGGCCACTAACTTTTTACACATGAGCAAATATTGGTGTCCATGTACTATATTGTCAATATATATTGCCTACATAGTGAACAAAAAAATTTTTGCTTTCAATTATGGTCACTAAAGCCTCTTTTTCTTGTAGCGAGACTATTTGATGCAAAAGAGCCACACCAATGATACCACCAAGGTAACAAAAGCCTCGACGTCTAGGTCCAAAATGTTACATGTTACAAGTTACAACCACTTATATGTTCTCCAAAAATCTTCTGACGTATCTATGTCAGTCACCTGAAGAAAATATTGACTAGCTCAGGAAACTGTTGATGTTCTTGAATACATAATTCATCTGCGATAGCTTTGTCGACTTCAGCGGGTTCATGTCATAAATTTAACCAGGCCAATCGGTTGACTTCCAATATAGAAAATTGTTACCATTTGTACACCAAACATGAGGCATGAAAATTTGATGTTTTTAAAAAGGTTTTGTGAACACTTTAAAGAAGAACCAAAGTGATATATAGCTACGTCGTATACACCTTGTTTCATAACTAAACACAGTGAAATGCATGTACTTTGTTTTAAAACCTGACGCCATATAAGCCTTTGAGCCTATATGTCGTATACACCATGTTCCATTGTATACGACATATAAACCTTTGGGTCTATACGCCGTATACACTTGCAACTCACACGGTGACAGAACACATAAGAGAATACCTAAAACTTTTCATATATTCATAAAACTGAACATAAACATGAACTTGCCATTTAACATAGGACATAAAATTTGTTTTACAATAAGAGGGTGTTGGAGTTGACCATTTCTTAGACCCACCTTGAAAAGTGTACCAGATCTAGAGACTAGAGTTTTGTTTTATTTAAATTGAATTTATCACCGGAGAAAATACTGTTTAGGGACAAGATCTTTTTCTTGTCCCTCATTTATGGTCAACTTTTTCAAATCTTTCTAATATGGTCATGCTCAACTTCTCAACTGCTCAACTCCACCCAATGTTCGTAACGTGGCAGTTTGCAAGTACAATCCACTTTAGGTTAGATGCAGACATGGCCCACTCTTGTGGCCCACAACACTCAACCACTACTTTATCTCCCATCAAATGCTCAACTGACGGTTGCTCAACCCACAAGTGCTCAACCGGCGGCTACCTACTTTTTTATTTTTTGCTAATAATGTTTAATGTCTACAATACCCTTATAACTTATATTTGTTTTTCTTTCTACCTTATCTTCTCAAAGTATTTTTATTATATCTCCTCCAAAATTTTACCCAACTCTCTCACACAAATTCTTTTACAAATTTCTCTCTAAAAATCCAGCCAATATCCGGCCAACCTTCACGCACCGACATCTATTCCAGATCTGTTTTACAACGAATTATCGCCGAAAATCATAAACAGAAAAAACCACAACGAATCATCGCCGGAAAAAATAACGAGTCCTCGCCGGAAAAACCATTATGTCGCCAGAAACTACAGTCTTTTTTTGGCATGGCGCCGAAAAACCCTTCGGGAACCACCATCGTCACGTCATACGAGTACAACTATGTCACCGGAGAAAAACTATGTTTTTCAAATTTCATGTGCCTTGATTTTTGATTTTATTGTACTTATGTATTTTGAGAAAATTAGAATGGGGATGATGACAGAAATGTAGATGATGGACTCGTGATGTTGATGAGAGAGAAAACAATAAACGTCAAAAATGCTAGTGACTGTTACAATAATTTAAGATTTTGATGAAAAGATTAGACTATGAAATTATTATGATAATCATTTTTGTGTATTTATTTAATGCGGTGCATTTATATGTTCTCGATTGTTCTGCTTCTGCCTTGATAAGTTTTGATTCATCACTTTCATATGTTCTGGCTAAAACCTTAACAACCACGAGCTTTGGATCTAAGAAGATAAGGAAAAAGGAGAAAAATATATATAAGTTATAAGGGTATTTTAGACATTAAACATTATTAGCAAAAAGTAAAAAAAGTAAGTAGTCACCCGTTGAGCACTTGTGGGTTGAGCAGCCGTCGGTTGAGCATTTTATGGAGATAAGACAAAGTAGTGGTTGAGTGTTGTGGGCCATAATAGTGGGTCATGCCTGCATCTAACCTAAAGTAAAATGTAGTTGCAAACTGCCATGTGGTGAACATTGGGTGGAGTTGAGCAGTTGAGAAGTTGAGCATGACCATATTAGAAAGATTTGAAAAAAGTGACCATAATGAGGGACAAGAAAAAGATCTTGTCCCTAAACAGTAATTTTCTCTTATCACTGCGATAGTTAGCTGCCGCACTAGCATCGGAACCTGCCATTAGATATCCATTTTAAATGTATGGTGCGTTTTGTTTGGTGTTACTCGACTTTGGAAATTGAAAGATAATCCTTCCGTCATAAAATAATTGTCTCTCGAGAAAAAAATTCATAGTTAAAAAAAGCATAATTATTAAAGTTTATAATAATAATTTCAAATAAGGGTAGTTTATCTATATTTAGTAATGAACAAGTAATATGGAATATCTTAAAAAGAAAATGTGAAATATTAATCGAGAGCGGAGAGAGTATTATATGCAATAACACAACACCCCACATGATTCATATGTAGCTCTTTTGGCTTAGCAAAGTCATGCTACCGCGCACCTCGATTGGTTAGACGGCGACTACTTCACTTATTAGATTAGTATTAACCGCCTGTCTCGGAATGGGACGGAATATAAAAAAACAGGATTCGCTATCGGGTCGGTCCCCCCCCCCCCCTCTTCTCCCCTCATTAAAGTGCAAGTGAAAACATTAGAGTGCGCCAAATAAGATTTTGTTTTTTTCTTTATTGATTTTGTGTTGATGTTGTATTAATTGTGTATGGTGGGTCTCAAAAGTGAGGTTTTGATTTAAGTGATAATGGAGGATGTTTTTAGATGTGTGAATGATAAGAAAAGTGAAAGAAAAATAGCGAGGTAACATGATGTGACGTATAGGTGGCAGTTTGCCTTAAATCAATGCACGTAATGCTCTTACGAGATGAAGTTTAATCAGAGCCGCCTTTAGGGAAGTGCAAAAGGTGCGGTTGCACAGGGTCACCCGCTTGACGAGTGCCACAAATTGTCATGCACTTCTATTTTTATATATATATATTAATTATATTATATATATATTATATATATATATTTATTATATATAATATATATATATATAATATAAAATATATATATATTTTATATATATATATACATCATGCTAACCTAGAGTTTAATTAGTCTATGCATTATTGATACATATGCATTTTTTATGTGTGATTAAACGCCTCTTGTGATAGTGGTATGGGGTCACTCTTGTGATAGTGGTACGGGGCCACTGAAATTCACGAGACAACTTTGAGTTTAATTAAAGTCATAAAGTGTGAACTTGGTTGGTTTTCAGTTTTACAAAACTTAGGGGCTGTTTGTTTAGTTGTTATAGAATGAGGTAATGGATTCATTATATGATTCGGTTGTTTGGTTTGTTGTGGGCCCACTAATTTGAAATGAAAAGAATAAATGATAGTCATAAGGTCATACGTGACTTTCAACTTTTAGGTAGTTTTATTATGATTGTTTTAATTTTCTTTATCATCTTTTTCTCTTAAGTTGTGGGGTCCATGCAACAATAAGGAATATAATACTATAAACTAGTATTTTAAAATATTTATCATTTTTTTTAAAGTTACTGTAACTATATTTATTTATCCAAATAACAATATATTTTATAATAATATTAAAATGTAAACTCATTCACATTCCACGAATCAATCAAACCCACAATGATTGTCATTCTGAGCAACAAACCAAATGGCACGACTGTTTGTTTGAGGTAGTTGGATTCAAAGAATGAGAATGAGGGTCAAATCTGACGTTTGGCACGAATACATGTTTTCCAAATAGTGACTTATACCTCAATTTAAAAGAATATGCAATACCACATGGGTGAGCCAGATTTAATCCAAAACCTCTGACATTTCTATCAAATCAACATTTCTCAGCCACACATTGATTTTTTTATTGACTGAGTTTTATTTTTTATTTTAAAAACATATTTTATGTAACAATTAATTTCCAAAATACACATATATATTAAAAATAAAAATATTTTTTTCTCTCTCCTACTTTTCTTTCAAACCTACATCAAATCCAAATTCAAATGTTAATCTTAAACCCATTTACAAACCAAACGGCCCTTAATGCAATTCATGACTTACTATTGAAATAATTTTTTCTCATATCATATGGTTAGTCATGGTGTTTTTCCGGTCCATTTTCTATTCGACATATTATTACAGTAACTTTTAACAAAGCCAAAATGTTTAAGCATACCACAATCAGTGGCGGAACCAGGCAATTGTATTGTGGAGGGGAGGGGGGAAATTTATTTTTTTTACAATAGCAACAAAATACGACGAAAAAACTAGGATAAAAATTGGGATCGGAACGAAAAATCGAGTATTGTCACTTAAATATGAAGGATTTTAAGGTTTTATAGTGTTAAATGTTGAACTTTAGCGTGTGAGTGTGAGGCAATTTGATTTTACGGTGGGGTGCACTTTAATAAAAAGGTCAAAAATAAAAATAAAAATTACACTAAAAACCGATGTTTTTTGGCGAATCATGGAGGGCACCGCCCCTCCATAATATGTAAGTGCATCCGCCCCTGACCACAATCAAATATATTACTATTCATATATACATACTAGTCCTTTAACCTGCCCAACGGGCGAGCTACTTTCGTAATATTATGTACATAATACGTTATCACTATTAGTCTTTTAAACTCCCATTGGATATGTTTTAAGCTTCACTTGGATACCTTCTTCTCAATGGATATCTTTTAATACTTTGAAAAAAGGCAGAGACTTCTATTGGATATGCTTTAAAAGTTCAAAATTTTTGAAAAAAATACAGACATTAATGCATATCTACCCTTGCTATGTTTTAATAGTTTGAAATTAGATAAATTTGGCTATCTCGTTTTAATGTTTAAATTTATGTTTGAAAATGATATATTGTAAAATTGGGCGGGCTACTTTCGTAATATTCTGTACATAATACGTTATCTCTATTAGTCTTTTAAACTTCCATTGGATATGTTTTAAGCTTCACTTGGATATCTTCTTCCCATTGGATATAACTTTAATACTTTGAAAAAAGTCAGAGATTTCTATTGGATATACTTTAAAAGTTCAAAAAATTTAGAAAAATAGAGAGATTAATGCATATCTACCCTTTGCCATGTTTTAACAGTTTGAAAAAAGTCGAAGATTTTCATTGGATAAATTTGGCCATCTCTTTTTAATATTTAAATTTAAAGATATCTTGTAAAATTTCGTTGGATATGTTTTAATGTTTAGATTTATGTTTGAAAAATTGCCATTGGATAATGATTAATGTTTAAATTTGTTGGATATGTTTTAATGTTTAAATTTATGTTTGATAAATTGACATTGGATACTGATTAATGTTTAAATTTATGTCTTAATGTTTTTGCATGTCATGTCATCGATGAGTGATCATTAACTGAGCGATGAAATGGTAATGATGTGTCATGATCTCCTCTATTATATAGTGTAGAGATAAGTATGAATAATATTTTTTTTAAACTTAAAAATGAGTAATGTCATTGAACTAAAATGCTCTACGTATAAAAGTCAACACAATTTATTAAATACTTAAATATATAATTACAATATGTATACATAAAATAATTTATCTCACCCAAATTAACGCTACATAAAATTTGCACGAGTAATCGTCTAATATATTATTATTAATATTAGCCTTTCTAAAAAAAATAAAAAAATTATTATTAATATTAAATAAGGAGTTCATATAAAGAAAAAGGGAGAGGTTATAGAAACCTCCTTAAACACCATTTGTACCCCTAGTTTTTGTGTTTTTTTTTCTGTTTTTATAATTTTGTTTATATTTTAAAACTGTGAAACGAAAAATGCGCAAAAAAAAATATTAAGTTTGACGAGTCAAAACTACTAAACTGACAAAAAAATACGAAACAAAAACTAATAAAAAAAACTTTGTTCTACTATAAATAGGAGAGAAAGAGGGGATGTTTTGTACTTTCTTCTATTTCTTCTACTTTTTCGTGGGTCATGGTACCAATAGCATTGCCCAAAGAAAAAAACTATATGCATCTAAGTGTTCGATTACAGGCAATAGAAGTATTCAGCAGATTACAATATTACCAGTATATCGACTAATGCGTTACATACACCATTGGTGCCAAACACTGATGAAACCACATTTCTACTGTTCGGTCAAACTGATACATTTAGCAGGGTGCGTTACCTTGGGTTTAAACATTTTACTTAATGAGTTGCTAGAGTCCGCATATAGACTTTAGAGCCAAACAAGCAATAAGTTGGTCCAACGGCTGTGCCCCCAAATTGATTAAAGCAATCAAAGCCTACTAATGAAATTGGACCCTCAAATTAGGCAGCTGGTCATAGTCATCAGGGGGGGCCTTCTAGACGGCAAATGAACAGAACCGAACTAAACCAAAGCGGTTGAACCTCAAAAGTTCATACAGCTCATTAAGGGTTCACGACAGATTTTGATTGGTAACAAACAAGCAGGAGGTTACAGACTATAAAACTTGACATAAATATATAACGGAACAAAGATACACAAACCCACCCTTTTGATGTTTTTGTTAAGATGTACTCTTTTTTTCTTTTCCTAAATGGCCTTTTAACTAGTAATTAAAACGAATATGAAGCCAGAATTTAGTATACAAGAAAGGAAACAAACCATCTTCAAAGACGTCACAAGGGTCCAAAAGGCTCAGGAAGCGACTCAAACCCGTTATCAAAGAACGACCCTTCGTCAATCTTGTCATCAGCACTATGCAGCCAGCTAGTGTTCTTTAAATCCTCTTTTAATAAAATTGCATCATACCTTGAACTCTCGTAAATGTCAACTTCTGATGATAGTTTAGAAGAATGTGGACTTTGATCTTCTGCGGATAGACCTCTGTTCCATGAATATACATTATTGTAACTTCATTTTCTGAAGTGATTCCGTTACTGGATTGGAGCGTCTCTACGGACCCTGGTGCACTCGTGGCTGTCGGGACCTTGGAGTAGTGGACCGAATGACTCTGAGGAAGGAAAGAGTGTTGATCTGAAAAGACGTGGACCCGTTCCTTATATCCTGTAGATTGTTTATTCTGTTGCAGGTACATTTACTCTTTCCAACCTAGGCATGTTTGGAGTGGACCGCTTTGATGCCATCTTGCCACCAGGAACTGTGAGTTCTCTCGTATATGCTAATGGCTTGAGTTTTTGAGCTACATGTTCTAATCTTTTACTTAGTAAAGGAAAACGAAAAGTGGTGACTTTTGCATTTAAAAAAAAAGAATATTTCCTTATTAGGTATGATGCTTCAAATTTTTTATTATTTTTGAATATACGTGTTTAATTAAAAAGCTTAAATACTTCTAAAATTGGCATTATTTTGGTGGAGAAATCTGATAAAGCAAAAAAACACATAAAAATATGTGTCAAATTTATTAAAACAAAAACTTGAAAAAAATAGGAGGTAATTAATAAAACTTTAGTGGTTTAATTTTAAATGTATAGAGTTAAGTGTAAATTTATAAATTTACAAATTTTATTATGACTTTAAAAAAAAACAAATAACCCCTTAAACTTTCATAACTTATAAAACAGAAAAAATAAAAATTATAAATATATTTAAAAAACATAATGTACAAGCCCCGTGCGTGCACGGGGATTAAAACTAGGTACTTACTGTAATATCATGTTTGTGCAGGGTGCAATCATGGCTGTTGGGGCATCTGAGCCAACTGTTGTTGCCACCAAGGATGGCCGGATCGGCATGAAGAGTCAGATGCAGGTATGACTAATCAGTTATTCCCACACCACTGTTTTTACTGGTCATCATCCATAGCATTCTAGCGTTAGTCATAAGCTGTAGCGAATTTGGGGGTTGAGTGACGGGTCAAAATAGATAATTCTGGTACGAGTTGAAATGGATTGGGTTGGGTTGACCCAAAACGCTAAATGTACTAAATATGATCACGGAAGTATATTATTACAATGGTAATCCAGTTTTTCAAAGAAAACGATTTAGAAGGTTGTGTGCAACTACACGTTGAGTTTATACATTGAGCAACTTTTGACCATTTTGCCATATAGCGTTTTAGCAATTTTGTTAAGTTTACACATTTGACCCCTTAAGAGGGAAAAATATATAACCGAAATTGATCAATTCATAAACCTCTAGCATAAATGAGTTCTCTGATATCTTATTCTCACTCTAGTTAAGATAGATGGTTTTTTTTCTTCCAAATATATGACATTAGAAAATGAAAATGTGGAGAATACAAATTAGTAAAGTAATGCGCGTGTGTATGCATTGAAAAAACATATTGCTTACTGGGGTGTTAAATTTGTACAGGTAAATGTTACAGCTGATCATCGTGTAATATATGGGGCGGATCTGGCTCAATTCTTACAGACGCTAGCAAAGATCATTGAGGATCCTAAAGACCTAACATTCTAGTTGAATCATTCGTTGTATTTACCATGAGGTTCTGCTATCAATACATGACCCTTGTTGTCAATACCATTGGCATGAGGTTCTTAGTCGAAGTTCCGTTGGAACACAAAGTGAGCATATTTTTGAAGAGTTTTAAACTCTCTTTTGTCAAATTTCAGACTAATTGTATTGTTTCAATCATGTCGTCAATGAAACTGTTATTTTCTCACACGTGTTTCATGTTCAATGTTGTCGTGACATACTATTGGATACATTCTTCTATATAACCGAAACTAGTATTCTTACAATGGCATGTTCACAATTTAGTTGGGGTGGATGGTCTTATGTAAGTAGGAAACTGAAGCAGAACTGGTGTTTAGAATGTTAGTGTTTCTGCTCGAATAGCTTGTATATTGAGGGGTGGTAGAGATGGACGGACGTGTCACTGAACTACTTCTTGCTGGTCTTGAAGGATAGTTGCTCTCAGATTGAGCTACAGAAAGCTGCAATTTAGATACAGAACTAAGTTTAAACTGTTTAGACGGATCTCAAAACAAACATCAAAAGAAAGACATGTTGTATCAGAAAACGCACCCTTGAAGACTTGTTTATAGAGCTTGATCTAACCGAAGACCTGCTTCTTGCAGCGACTGTCTGTTGGTTGAGCCTCTCAAACCCCGAAGAAGGAACCAGAGGAGTTCCAGGAGGGGTGAGAAGCCTGTAACAGAATGGCAATACTTCATTATTCACAGTTCATATTTGATAATTGTCGGAAGTTAAAGAAGATGGGTATCAAACTGTAAACGTTATTATACTAGTGATGATAGTATGGCACATAATAGTAACTGTTTTCCAAATAAATCAACTAGAATCAGTCATTGAAGATCATTTTAACTAGATGGTTGTCAATGTTATTCAACGGCCAGCATAGTACAATTGAGCTGGTCATTTGCCCAATGACTAAGAGGCATCTAAATATAATCCAGTTACACTCAAGAAACACACGCCTATATGTAACTATGTGATTCATTTCCTTATATGAAATCATTATGCCATGCCACACTAAATCTCTCGCGTAAGACTTGACGGATACCAATATAACTAGAGATGTGTTTTAGTACATTTCTTAAAGCTTAACAATAATTACTAGTAGCAAGGATTACCAAGATAGTGGAACATGAAAACATGCAACCCAACGGTCACGGTAATTAGCTGTCCCTTTGCGAAATTCAAAGAAAATGTTTTACGCATAGACGACCCTAAGCCCCTACATGGCTCAGAAGCCTTTGAGCTCAAGATCACCCTTTCTTTACAGAATTAATTAAGATGAACAACCTAAGCAAACTAACTTAACAATTAAGAAATCGCTTTTGGGGATAAGGGAAAGACGCAGCAAATTCAGTATTTACCACACACTGGAGTTGAAATGTTCGAGATAATTCAGCTAACGGGCAACAACTCTTAGAAAAACTATCATATAACTAAGACCTCAAGTGTCACCGTCTAATGTTTGACTACCCTATTGATATACGAAGTCATTTTAATACTGCACAGCCGGAGACCGATAAGTTTTAACAGATCTATCATTAAATACAAGCGATTCTGCTAAAAAAGAAGCTAGATCTAAACTAAAGGCTACGTAAGTGCATTCATTAACTAGAAAACTTACCAATCATAGTCATTCTTTCCACCTTCATTAGACACCAGCAAGTCATCTAATATACTTTTCGCTGGTTTCGCTGATCCAACCGAAAGCCTCGCTAATCTCGCTTGCACTGAATAAACACAGATCTAGAAATAATCAATTAAAAATATAAATTCATACATAAAACAATAGTTACACTAGTACAAATTAAACAACTGATAACAACTTAAACCCTGGTATAAATCCAAACGAGAACTATATTATAACATAAAGCCAAAAATCACTGAAAAACAAAACTAGCTAAATATACAATCACAAACAACAGTCTATAACAACGATTGATCCGAGATTTCATTCAGACAATGCCAATCAACAGTCAAAACACACCTGTCATCAAATCTAAATACTATACCTAATCAAAAAACATTAAACACGTCTATCAAATTCAAACCTAATAAAATACATGAAACATCACAATTAAATCAATACACTTAACTGGATTAAATATGTTAAGAATATTAATTAGAAACGTGATGCATATTAATCAATTCTAAACAGTAAAACCGAACCGGATACATTAATCATAGCAATTAATCCTATAAGCTAAACCTAATCAAATTGAATAGAACGCTATACCTACTTATTAATAACATAATAATAAGTTAAGTTAATACAGCAAATATAACTAAACTAATTATATGAAAAATGACTGGGAAACCTAAATATGTGTCTTAGTTATGCTTAAACTTGTGTGACCGTATTTTATCGATTTGTCAAAAAGTGGCTCCCTTAGCTACAATCAACAGAATGTTGTAAACTAAATGTTACAACAACAACAATACCCAATCCCGCTCGAGCAGGGTATGCGACGTAAGACACTCACACCCCTACCCCGATGATAAAAGACTGACCTCCGGCAAGAAGAATCTAAACGCTACACCTACTTATAAAATACACGAAGCATATATTAATCAGCTTAATTTACTAAATCTAAATATCTACCAAATCTAGATTTTAAACCTAACCAAACACCTAAATCATATCGCATCAAATCGTAATCTTAAGCATCAATCGAATCTATACTCTATAGCCTAATAATCAAATCTAAACACTAAACTCAATCATAATCAAACACCTAAGTCCTACGGAAACATCTCGAATCATATGCTACAGCTAATTGTTAAATACAGAAAGCAGAGTAATCAACTTAATTAACCAAATCTAAATATCAATCAAATCTAGATTTTCAACCCAAATCAAATCGTAAACACAGATCGCGTCAATCAAACCATCTCTACCTTTTCCTTATTAATAAAATATTCAAATCTAAACACCTAACTTGATCATAATTCACAATTTATAAACCAACAAATCATACATAAACACTTAGAAATATAAATTAAACACCTGAAATCATATCGAATCGAAATCGTACCGAATCATGAACACAAATCACATCAATAAAGGCATAATTGTTTAATCTAATCAGCTATATTCACCTACTATATCAAATCTAAACTAACTCGCAACATTATATAAAAATAATTATTAGTACACATATATCAACAAAACTAAAAAATATATAAAAAAAATTATATATTAAAAAAATGAAGAAACGTACAGTCATTAGATTCATCGGATGACGTCACCACCGGAACACTAGTCCTACTCCGACTAAACAGATCCATATTACCGTTACCGTTACCGTTATGATTACCGTTAAGTCCGTTATAATTCTCTGAAGAAGTATTACTCCTATTAAACGGCATTCCTCGCCGGTGATTCATAATTCCACCGGCTGACATGTTCCGGCCGATCACCGACTCTTTAGTTGAGCTCCGATTCATCTTTTATGATAGCTAATTGACGGTTATAAAGACATGAGTTAGTTAGTTAGTTATAAAAGTGTGTGTGTGTGTGTGTGTTTGAGTGTGTGAGATCTGTTTGTTGATGATGATGATGGAAATGAAGGAAGAGTGAAGGTTACAAGTTTTTTATTTTTTATTTTGGTACAGGTAGCCATGTGATATTCCCAGTAGTTACTACTACTACTTTCTATATCATTTCTCATTTTCTTTTTCTTTAATACTTTCTTTTTTTAACTAAATCTTTTTCTTTAATACAACAACAAATAGTTAGATCTACAATAAATATTTCTCTTTTCTTTCTAAAGGAACAAAAAAAAAAATTTTTTTTTTTCTTGCAAAATTACATGATATATTTCGGTATGGCATTTTGAAAAAATTCGGTTTCAGTTCGGTTCAGTCTTGATCGGTTCAGTCCGATTTTCAAACCGTGATCACCTTTACTTACAAGTGTATATTTGATGATTAGCTAAAGTTAAATTATTAAACTACTAGTATCATATACTTCTTTTCTTGCACAAAGTAATTTAGTCATTTAATTTTCATAAGAGATCAAGAATGTACTTACAAAGATAACGAGTATATTTTCAAAAAATAAGAATTGAACTTGCAAATTAGCCAAACTACAAAGACGACTTTTGCTTTTTTCTGAAAAATCTCTCAACTTTAAAAAATGTGAGAACACAAGTTAGGCTCACCCGCGCTCCGCTGCGGGATGTTTGGCGGCCGGTGTTTTCGGTTGAACGCGTTAGAAGGTATATTTTTTTTTAAAAAAAATTAACGGTCGTTAAGTAACGACCGATTTCAAGCACTGTTTTGGTGCATTCTAAAAAAAACTAACGGTCGACCGCTAGTGGGGAAAGGGGTATTTTATAAAAAAAAATTAAAATGAGGGTAGTTTTCGTAATTTAACACATAGTGCGAGGGGGTATTTCGTAAATATTTGAGGGGCTATTTCGTAAATAAAAAAAGGAACGGGTCGGGGCGGACCGGGTCGGGTCGACCCGACAATACCGATAACTGAAAAAATGCGAGTGAATATTTTGGAAAAGAAAGCAAAAAAACAATTTAAAAAAAATTTTTAAAAATGTTCGGACCGGGTCGGGTTAACCCGGTGCATTTAATGCACCTGAAGCTCGTGGTTAGTTCTATTGTTATTCATAAAAAAAAAGACCGATGACTAAAAAAGTGCGAGAGAGTATTTAAAAACAAAACATTTTTTTTTCTAAAAAAAAAAACCGATCGGACCGGGTAGGGTTGACCCGGCGTATTAAATGCACCCCGGTCAACCCGGTGCATTTAATGGACACTAAATGCAAAAGGCCATTTAATGCATGCGAGAGGGTATTCCGAGGAAAAAAAAGGAAAATTTTATTTTAGAAATTTTTTGAAAAAAAAA
>BQNB010074280.1:18727-31844 GCA_026074375.1 Tanacetum coccineum | reverse complement strand
GAGAAGAAACTTATCCAGGTGCTAAAAATACACACTGATGACAATGTAGCTGATCTTCTAACCAAGGCATTTGATGTTAATAGGTTTCAGTTCTTGGTTGTTACAATTGGGATGATCAATCCATAAGCTGCATTAGTTACGGGGAGGCAATATGATTTGTTGTATAGTTTGTATGAAGTGTTAAGTGTGCAGAAGCATTTTAACCATAAGTGACGAATTTCATGGAGTTAGTTGGGGAGTCATTGGGAAGAGATAAAGACGGTATTGAAGCATTATTGTTGTCGAACTTGTTCATTCTTGCTTTGACAATAGTTAGTACCGACAGTGCAAAGTTAGTACCGTTGGGCAAAGATAGTACCGCTATAGAGACGTTGAAGAAAATACCGCCAAGGGTATAAAGTGTAAATTGAAACGGTTTCTTTGATTTTAGGTTTGCTAAACCTATATAAACCCATCTAAATTGCACAGTTCACTCACGTAATCTCTCTCAAATACTTTCTTTCATTCAAGCCCTAATCTCTCTCTCACCGACGATACCAAATTCAACAAACATGGCTGTTCTTGAATCGTGCCCTAAACACAACATGGTCGCATATTTGGAAAAGACTGATGGGAATGCAGAGTTTCATAAGATTATTGACTTTCTTGCGCGAAGTTCCATTCATAATGCTCTCACTATATGTCCAATAGTCTCTACTACATTTATTGAACAGTTTTAGATGTGTGCTAAATCCAAAATAATCAATAATGTTAGGTATATTACTGCCAAAGTAGCTAGGAAGCCTGTGTCTATCTCTGAAGCATCAATAAGAAGTGATCTTCTTTTTGATGATGCCGATGGGATAGATTCTCTACCAAATCAAGCTATATTTGATGCTATACAGCTCATGGGGTATGAGGAGGATTTAACTGTGTTAACATTTAACAAAGCTTTGTTTTCACCCCAATAGAGATTTCTTTTTCATACAATGAATCATTGTATTAGTTCAAAAAGCACCTCTTGGGATCAAATTCCCACTAACATTGCCACTGTTGTAATTTGCTTAACATCTAATCAGAAATATAATTTTTATAAATTAATTTTTGATGGTATGCTTAGACACTTAGATGCAAAGAAAAAGTTTGTTATGTATCCACATTTTATTTCAATCTTTTTGGATAAACAGCTAATGAATGTACCCGTACCTTTAGATCATTTTCTTGTTAATGCTTTGACAAGTAAAGTTTTCTCCTTTATGGTTAAAAAGGGCAGGGAAAGTCACACCTCTGTTTTCTAACATGTTGGTTCAACCAACAGAGGATGAGGGTGAACAATCAGAAAGACCATCTGAACCACAACCTACACCCTCTCCTCCTCACCCAAGTAAAGTTCATGTTGAGCCTCAGTCTGGCCCATCACCTAGACCTTCACCTACTACTCATATGCCTGATTCCATTCCAGAGGATACTGGTGGGAATCATGGAGGTCAATCATCCAGTGATAAATCCCTTTCAGGGAATGAGGGTGACATGACACTCCAAAGTGTATATGATCTTTGTATCTCTTTATATACACATGTTACAGATCAAGCCAAAGAAATTCAACACTTGAAGGCATAGATCAAAAAGCTTAAGAAGAAAGCCAAACCTGTCATCACACACCACAGAGCTTAGATAAAGAGTGTATCCTTGAAGCAAAGATTGGCAAGAAAGAAATCCTTGAAGAAAAATTAGATGCAAAAGGAGTCTGTATCCAAACAGGGGAGGAAATCTGCCAAGGATGAACCTTCAATCCATAAAGATCCATTTTTTGATGAGCTTGCTGATGATACGTTGGATTATATGGATACTGAGAATGCTCAAGATGTGGGGAGGAGAAGAAATGTAGTGTATGAAGAGAAAGAGAGTGCTGAAGATGCAGTTAGTACTGAAGATGTAGTTAGTACTGACAAAGAAAGAGTTAGTACTTACAGATCAAAAGTTAGTATTGACAAATCAAAAGTTAGTACTGACAGATCAAGAGTTAGTACTGACAAGGAAGAAGTTAGTATCGACAGACCAGATGAAGGTACTGATAATCAAATTAAAAGAAGATATGATCCTCAATTACCTCCAACAACCACTACTCCATTAATATTTGGTGATGATGAGACTATTGCTCAAGTACTTATCATAACGAGTCAGAACAAGGAGAAGCTCAAAGAAAAAGAAAAAGGAGTATAGCTTAAGGATGTTGAGGAGACTAAGAGACCTAGGCCTACTTCAACCAGATCATTATTGACATTAAAGCCTCTTCCAAAGATTGATCCAAAAGATAAAGGGAAAAAGAAAATTAAAGAGGAAGATGAATCTGATACTGAATCTGAAGGTATTCCTGAAGCTGAAAAGAAATTTAACCAACTTACTAGAGATGAAGAGATGGCTAGAAAGGTGCAAGAGGATTGGGAAGCAGAATAAGAAGTGAAAAAGTTAGCTAAAGAAGAAGCTACAAATGCTGCTCTTATACAAGATTTTGATGACATCAAAACAAGAATTGAAGCTGATAGACTTCTAGCATTAAGGCTTCAAAAAAAAGAGAGAGAGCAGTTCACTGTGAAAGAAAGAGAAAAATTCCTTTATGATACAATTGCAACCCAAAGAAGGTTTCTTGCATAACAAAGAGCTGCTACCATCAGAAACACAAGAACTCAGCTCAGGAGTCAGATGATGACTTACTTAAAACATGTTGGAAACAAGAAACACTCAGACCTGAAGAATAAAACTTTTGAAGAAATACAAGCTTTATATGAGAAAGTGAAAAGGTTTGATGAAAGTTTCACTGCTGTTGGTTCCACTGAGGATGAAAGAAAGATTAAGGAGATGAATGAAGGAGCAAAAGATCTTGAACAGAAGAGATTAAAGAAGAAGGTTGCTAAAGAAACTCCAAAGAAAGAAGACACAGCAAAGGTACCTGCTAAGGTAGATGTGACAGAGCAGGGTACAAAGAAAAGGAAGGGTGGTCATATAAAGATGCTTGCTAGGAAAAGGAAAAGACCACAATCAGATGTTGATAGTGATGATGAACACAGAAAGTGCCTAAAGATTGTTACATTTGAAGGTACCATGGATAGTGAAATAATGGAGAGAAAATCTGTCATTGCTAGGTTGAACAAGGTATCATCACCAGATGGAGACTATCTTGTTATCTACAGAGCAAATGGGAACTTCAGAGCATTCAACTGTCTATTGGAGGTACTACATATATTTGATAGACAAGATTTATTTCACTTGTATGACTTGGTGATGGAGCAGTACTCAGAAATTACACTAGAAGGAATTGAGTTGATTCTTTGGGGAGATTTGAAGATAATGATGGAATCCTCAACTGAAGAAAATGATCAAAGTGATTTCTGGGATGATCAACAAGATTGGGAGATTGTTACTTGGAGATTGTATGAAGCTTGTGGAGTTTACATACTAGAACTTAAAGATGGGACAATCATCCATATGTTAGTTGAAAGAAGATATCCTCTTTCCAAGGATTTATTGCAAAGGATGCTTAATCTTGGATTGGAAGTTGAAAGAGAAAGTACTGCTGCACTTGATTTGATCAGATTTATTAAGCAACAGATTGGTGAAGAGTGATGTTGTAAATGGAGATGAGAAGGGTTTGAGTGTTGGCTAACCACCACACAACAAATGGTCATCAGTTCACCATGCTTAATAGGCATAAGAACTGGCTAGTCCATAAGCAAACGGCTTGTGGTAAAGACTTCTCAAATCCGTTTATGGTTGACAATTTACCAAAAATTGTAGGGTTCTCAACTCACCTTGCTTCATGGTGAAGAGTTGGCTAGTCCAAGATCAAACAGTTCTTGGTAAAGACTACTCAAATCTGTTGATAGCTGATAGTTTGCTAAAAACTATATGGTTTATCAATGCACCATGTTATGGCAATGAAGCATTGGCTAGTCCAAAAGCAAACGGTATTTGGTAAAGACAAATCAATTCCGTTGATGGTTGACAGTTTACCAAAAACTGTATGGTAATTAACTCACCATATTTTTGAAATAAAGAGTTGACTATCCTAGAGCAAACGGCTACTGGTAAAGGAAAATCAAATCCGTTCATGGCTGGTAGTTTGCCAAAAACTACAAAGCCAACTTAGTTGGATTGTAGGTAACAAGATGTTGCTGAGTAGCTGAAAAGATGTTGCTGAATTGCTGAAAAGACAAGGTTGCTGCTAAAGAAGGATAGAGTGTACAAGATTAAGAAATGATAAAGAATGTTTGGATACATCCTCTGTGCGTTAAAAGAAGCTTAAAGGATTGAAGAAACATGAAGTTAAAATAGTTTAACATTCATGTTTAAGGGAGGATTGTTAGGATTAATGTTTTCTTAACTTAGTACCGACAGTACAAATAGTTAGTACTGTCAGTTATACTTAGTACCGACAGTACAAAGTATTAAGTACTGTTAGTTAGTTAGTACCGTTAGTAGAAAGTTAGTTAGTACCGTTGAGAAGATATTTAAAAGATATTTATGAGATATTTTAGAAAAAGAAATGTAAGCCTATTAGGGTTTCCTTAGTCTATAAAAGGAACCCTAGGCATAGTTAGTATATATAGTTCTACATAGATCATTGAGGAAGACAGACGAATACACAAGTTTAGCAGATCATATACAATATCATAGTTAGCAATCTGTAATCCTCAAGAACACTTTAATAAAGTTGTTATTCAGTTGTTCATTGTTCTTCTTAGTACCTGTGTTAAGATTCCGCATTAACACATAGTATTCATAGTCATTGTTTCTACATAGTCGTTTGTATTTATACATCTTGGCTATCATCCTTTATAAGCTGCAAAGATCCATTCAGTCATAAGGACCTTCAACGAGTTAGGCACATCTTTATACTTAATCGTGGAAGTAATATTGTTAAAACAACGAATGTGAGCATGAGGATCTTCTTTCTCAAATCCGTAAAATTGTTTTGAAGTTACAAGATTTAGAAGTCCATGTTTAAGCTCAAAATTCTCCGCGAGAATAGCGGGAGTAACGATAGCATCTCCGTAACCCTCGGTGGGTGCTTGGAGTAATTCCGCCATAGTACGTTGATCGGCCATCGTAACTACGGAAGTCTCTTCAAGAGAAAACGGTTCGACTCTTTGTTTGGATCGTCTTCGATTACGACGTTTCGGAGTCGTGGAAGAGTCGGCAATTAAATGCGATGAAGAGCGAGTGCGCATGCACTAAAAATAAAATAAGAAAAATATTTTTGTAACCGATAATCGAACAAGTGTACGGTAGCTCTTTAGAAAACGCACAAAGAAGCGGAGGAGCGGGTAAGCGCGAAGCGTTTTAAAAACCTTCTCCTTTCGGGTCGAAGTTCATAGGATCAACCCTCCTTAAACCTCTCTTAAAGTTTGTAATCTAAAAGTGAGCCGATTTCACAAGTGACACAACGCTTGTTTTTGTTGTTTTTTAATTTTTTTTTTGGTTTTTTAAATACTTTAGGAAAAGTATTTTTGATTACGCGATATTCGTTTCACACCTCTCTGGCAGCGGCGCCAAAAATTGATTACCGGCAAATTAGCATATATAATATATATATATATATATATATATATATATATATATATATATATATATATATATATATATATATATATATATATATATATATATATATATAATAACTTAAAACATACCATTATCAATAATATAGAATAAGTATTCCGTTAAGAAATGAAAATCACTTTTAGGAAAAGTGATACCCCAAATCTTCCCGAGTCCGTATCCCGACAAAAAAGAAGCGTGAATTGAGAATCGGTACGTTTGTTGATAGCATGTATTTGAATAATCAATATTTTGGGTTTTTGATTCTATTTCTACTTATTAAACGCAAAAACAAATAAAAGCAAGCAAACAAATAAAGCAATTAAAATTTAAACCTAAAAACAATAACGGAAATCCTAAACCGCAACTAAACAAGCAAGTAAATCAATTTTAAGCCCTAAAAATGCAAATTTAATTTCTAAAAGTCCCAAATGATTAAAAATAATTTTAGAAAAAAGAATCGTATTTTTTTGACTTTTAATTAATTTATTATTAATTAAAAATAGTTTTAATCTAAAAATATTATAAAAAATATTAAACTTATTTGAAAAAATCTAAAAAATTTAGGAAAGGTACTTTGAACAATTTAAGACTTAAGAAAAATAAAAGGAGTCAACTAGCTTATCTCAATAAGCTGGAAATAAGCCCAAAAGGGCTTAAAGCTTAATATGTAAAATGGGTTTAAAAGATAAATGGTGGGGATGTATAACGAAAAAGTCTCAAGGGCATTGGTGGTAGCAGAGTGTGGTGTTAAAGCGTTGGGGGTTAAGGTTGAGGTCCTGGGTTCGAGCCTGAGACTTCCCTATACTCCCAATGTTTTTATTTTGCAAATTTAATTTTTGAAAAAGCTTTTCAATACTTAAATAAGCAACTTTTGTGAAATGACTTTTTTCTGAAAACCTTAAATAAGCACATAAATAAGCAATTAAATGCACAGATTCACTTAGAAGCTTAGTAGCTTTATAAGCTTAAACTGTTTTATGCATAAAGCCACTAAAAGCTAAGACAAACCCTAAATTAAGCTAATCCTGACCTAAATTAGACTTAATGAACATCTAAGAACAGAAATGAGTCAAATCAAATAAGCAAAAAACAAGAAAAGCAAAGTAAACAAATAAGCCAAAAAGGTTAACAAAATAGTTTAAGAAGGCAGTTTTAAGCTTAATTTTCAGCTACTAAATCAATAAGCTAAACCTTAAAACCTAAAAACATATTAAATTTGACCTATAAGCTACCAGAATAAGCAAAGATTTAGCACTAGGGAACACTAACAAGCTATAAAATTGTAAATGAAAAAGGCAGTTTAAACTACTAACTATGTTTTTGGTTTATTTTTTTCAAGTTTTATAAAATACTAAAAGAGCTACTGCAGGCCTAAATTTAAGCTAGTAAAAGATGTTTAAAATCCAAAATAAGCTCAAACAGATTAAGCTTGTAAATTAATGAGCTTATGCAATGAAAATCTAAACCTACGAAAAACCTCTAACTGACCTAGATTTAAGATGTAAAATCTGACTTGTAAAACTTTTTAAAGAAAACTAAAAACCTGAACTTAGATAGATTTTGACTAAAACATAAATGTTCATTTGCAGGACTTTAACACATCATTTTGAGGCTTCAATATGCATATAATCAACACCACAAAACAACTTTCAAAGATTTAACAAGATAAGAATAGAAACTGAGACTTATGATCTCAGATTGTAAACTTCAATAGACAAAACCTTAAAACTTAGATTTAGACTTTGAAAATTCTTAAAAACTGATTTAGGGATCTTGTTTAAGCTAATCAAACTTAGCTTAAAGGTCAAAAAGCAATTAAACAGTACTAACCTAGATTAGTACTGCTTGTCCCAAACACTCCTTTATACAAAACTAATTTCATTTAAACTAGATTAAACAGTTTTTAAGCTTAGATTTGTAAAAACACATTATATTCTAAGTGTATTTAGCATTAATAAGCAGATGAAAAACCTTCAATAAGCACTTAACAAATAACTAGACTAATGGACATATTTTTGGCTTTTCTCAACAGTTTTTATGAAAACTTAACTAAAATTCAAAACAGATTATAAAACTCTTAATACTAGAACAAATAAGCTAAATGAAAACAAATTAAGCACAATCAAAACAGGATTAAGCATAAATAAGCAGAATTATAAGTAGGACAGATAATAGAGAAATTATACTAAAGTTGAGTAGAAGTGAACATACCTTGATCCTAGCTCAAATAAGGATCATACAAATGCTCAAATGAGCTAATCTACAAGCTAGCTTAATAAATAAGCTAAGAATAAGCCCTATAAGCCCTTCCAAAACTAGCTTATCTTTCAATGTCTTATTCATTAGTTTGAGGTATTTTGAGTGAAATTTGCGGTAAGATACTAATTCAGTTAAGCTTTTTAAGGCTTAACTGAATGATAGCTAGCTTATGAAGTAAACAAAGAGCTTATTAGCTATTATTTAAACACATTCAAACCATAATTTCATAAAAGTAAAGACAGAATTTAAGAACACAATTTAGATGAAAACTGAATTTTATTAATCTTTAAAGAGAGTACAAGCTGATGAAAAGTAAATTACATTAAAATAAGCTAAACGTTACTACAATAAGCTAAAGCTAAAAACTAGACCCCCTTTGCGTGTGTGAGGCCTCCTCCATTTATAGCTGAGAGGTGAAGGTTCTAGGCCCTTGAGACACTCCTTATCAACCAATCATGGCCCTTCAATCTTGATTATTCTCCACGCAATATAATCTTGTCCCTTGATTTGATGCCACGTCTTTTAACCAATCAATATGCTTGGGATCGCCAAGCTGTCATTCCATTTACATCATTGCTTGTGTCATGTGTCAGGCTTCTAGAAGGGATTGAGAGCGTAGATTGGGTGAATTGATTTTACCCGCCACTAAAGCTTGTTGCAGTTAAAACGAATGGGAGGGAGGAGGAAGAGCAACAGTAAATTTGACCATTTATACGTTTTGGGTTGACCGGGTTTATAAAAGGGTGTTGGGCCAGGATATTGGGCTTGGATTTGCAATTTTGGATTTAAGTTTTTATAAATGGATTTTTTTTTTAAAAAAAAAAGGGGTTTATTAAGGGCCTTCAAGTTATAAGAATTATATCTTAATGGTTTGACTGACCTGAAAATGGCCACGAGTTGAGCCGAAAAGATGGTACGCCTTCGGACTTTGATCTTTCACTGCTTTTTTCCAATCCCGGTTCTCTGGTTTTGTCCGTTTTTTGCTTTGTTTTTGTCCATTTTTGACATATCCATTACATGCACAGTGCATTTGATTAAACACAGATATACAATGTAATTTTCATGAATTATTGGTCATTATTGGTCTTTTTAGCTCGTTTAATTAGGTAAAAAGTATGTGTATTTAAGCACATACCAATTTTCTTGTAAGTTTTCAAATTTAAATTTCGTTTGTCCTTTTGGGTTTATTTTGATGCACAGATGTTAGTTGTACAAGTTGATCGTTGTGAAAATCGATTTTTAGAAGCGAAATGAATAAAAAGGGTGTGTTTGGTTCGTGTATGGTAAAAAAGGAAAAAGAGGGTTTTTGTATTTTTGGTGTTGTGGTCGTGATGGTTGAATAATATATGTTTCTAAATAGCTTATTTTTTGTAGTAGCTTGTATAATTTATTCGGGCTTATTTTTAAGCTATTTCTTGGCTAATTTTGGGCTTATATGCCACGAAAACTTCCCAAATTCACTAGGAAAGTGATTTTGATTATTTTTGTGTTATGGCGTATGTTGTGGACTATTTTTGAGGCTTATGGTTGTAACCAAATGTGATACGCAGCTTATTAGCTTATTTTCAAGCTTAATATACGTATTTTTGAGCTATTGGACTCACGACCCAATAAGTATATTTAAGTCGTAGCTTAATGGGAGGGATTATTGTGGTCCGGATTATTTTCTACTTATAAGTATATGCTTATATATGTAAATGGACTTTGGTTTTGGAATTGGATTGTATTTTGGACTTATAAATGCCTTAATGGGCCCTTGTTGGGCCTTAAAGCCCAATAAGCGATATTTAGCTGACATGAGAGTTTTGTCGGACTTTTAAAAGTGAAAATATATTTACAAAGTGATATTGAACGATATTTTGGGAAAACATTTTAGTAAACGTTAAAGATTGAGATCTTGGAATTTTGTCGAAAAGTGTCGAATTTATGAAAAGTTTTGAAAATAAGGTTTGAAACCTTTGAAAACGTTGTATAAGCGTACGGATCATGTCGAAATTTCGTAAAAAGTTTATACTTAGAAATTATCCTAAAAACATGATTTTTGATTTTTAAATAATAAAATATTATTTAATTATTTTATTTATTTAATAAATTCACTAAAAGACGAAATATATATTTTTACTCGAAACTTCTCTAATGTGTTCATTATAAGTAAACGTTTCATTTATAACCATATTATGATTATTTTGAAGTGACTAAGGTTTACTGAATGGACTTGTCGATATATATATTTTTAATTATAAATTATAAATGTTTATTTATATTACTTATCTATTTTCTCTAAATAGTATAAGTATGTATTATCAGGGAATGAGATTTATATGATTGTGAAAATATGTCGTCAACCATCACACCACTAAATTGTTTTGGGTAATTGTACAACGCATCTAAACTCTATGCATCGGACGTAAAGATTGTTTTGGAATTAGATGATTAAATTAAGACATTAACTGGACTAGGTCGTGTGCGGGCATCGTTGCATTTGCTTGTGTGATTGAGATTTGGTTGCTAAAGACTTGCTTAAGGTGACTTCTCGTAGTCCTACTTTTTATTATTTTTCCATTGTGGGAAAATGATACTCAAATTGTTTTGAAATATTTTGAATTGAACTGTGTGAAATGTGGTTTTGTTTTTAGGACAAGATATGTGCTTATGACTGTTATGTGAATATTATGCATGATTATTGGATCGAATGGTTACGCCTACCCAGTGTTGTGAGATTATTAGATTGGATGGGTACGCCTACCTAGTGTTGTAAGATTATTGGATCGAATGGGTACGCCTACCCAGCATTTGTGTGATTATTGGAGCGGATGGGTTCGGCCTACCCAGTTGTGTGTGGCCTGCCCTAATATAGCGCTCCAACTAGTAGGTCCATTTATGTGGGTAAGTGACACATGGTGATTGACCTAGCGTATGATGCTATGTCCTTGAATTGTTTGCACATATATTCACTGTCATATAGAACATTGTCCACTATTGAAAACATTGGAGACAGCTTTTGGTTAAAGGTCACCTACAGAGCTCACCACCATTATTGTTGACATTTTCAGAGTATCATTTTCAGTGAAGTGAAAGAAGAAAAGGTTTGGTGAATTATGATAGAAGATTATAAGTATCCCGGTGTAATTTCGGTGAAGTCTTGCTTGCTTTTGTTTTGATTTTAGTATTTAGATGTTTTTGGATTAAGTCTGAATTTTGTCCCATGTGTTAGGCAGTGAATACATTTGAGGCTATTGAGGATTTAGTTCGATTGGGACATCACTTGAGTTGTCGAGGGTTGATGGATCTTCATAAGCACTTAGAGTTTTATGCTATGTAGTTTTCTCTATTTGTACCTTTGTTAATGATTATCATTATGTTGCATTTCCGATTTTTCTGCCTTTACACGTGTGATCTAATAGGTAATCAGAGCCAAGGTTATAGAGAACTAGGTGGATTGGCCTAGACTATAACCTAAGACCGGCGTTACTCTTGCGTATAGGATCTATGTGTGCGGTGTTCTGATTTTGTGTGCTTTTGTGTGATCGTAGTTTGGTGCTTTAGTTATGTCAGTCATTGAAATGTATGAGCTCAATATTGACTATGACTGGGAAAGGATGCGAATATAAGTACGGTAGCCAATGTAAATATAAGCATATCACAACTCACTCATACTTAGTAATGTTGTTTACACAAATCGATGTTGACACCGTAAGGTGGTATTATGTGTATAGTTATATATATACAGTAAGATGTTCTATATATATATATGTTAGTTTTCCCACTTGCCTAACGTTGCCCATGTTCTCCCTCGTGTAGATAATGCTGCCAAGGGTGATGACCCGTATCACGAGAAGGGGGAACAGGTGTACGGGTTGGTAGAGGTGGAAGGGGTAGAAGACCTAGGGAAGGTAATGATGAGCGTGTTGATGATTTGAATGGTCAAGGAAATGACCAGGGTTTGGGAGCTAATGGAGGTGTAGAAGGAATCAATGGGAATGTAGAGGAAGCCAATGGGGGAGCACTCGAATTCTTAACGATTATTGCTCAACAATTATAGAACCTCTTACCCGCCATGCTATCTCAGGTTAGTAACCGAGGAAATGTTGGAAATCAAAATGGTAATGTGGTTAATGAGAACATTCAGGAGAACATTAGGGATGTGTTAGTGAATGGCAACCGAGTAGGTTGTTTATATAAGGAGTTCTTAGCTTGTAACCCTAAGGAATATGATGGTAAGGGAGGTGTTGTAGTTCTTACTCGTTGGACTGAGAAAATGGAGTCTGTGCAGAATTATGAATTTGTGCATGATATGAGTGGTTGTAGTATTGACCAAAAAGTGAAATACACTGCTGGTTCATTTGTGGGTAAGGCTTTAATGTGGTGAAACTCTCAGATCCGCACGCTAAGCCGGGAAGTTGTTGTTAGTATGTCATGGAGTTTATGATGATACAAGAGTTTTATCCTAGTCATGAGATGCAAAAGTTAAAATCTAAGTTGTGGAATCACGCCATGGTCGGGGTTGCCATGCTGCGTATACTGATAGGTTTCATAAGTTGGCTAGGTTAGTTCCATATTTGGTAACTCCAGAGAGTAGGATGATTGAGAGGTATGTGTATGGCCTTGCTTCACAGATCCGTGGGATGGTGGCGGCAACAGAGCCAATAACTATACAAAAGGCTGTGTAGATTTCTGGTGCACTGACCGATGAGGCTGTGAGAAATGGATCAATTAAGAAGGTTAAGAAAAAAGGAAATGTGGGAGAACCTAGCAAGGATAGGGGTGGTAGGGATGATAATAATATGACTAGGACTGGAAATGCTTTTGCTACTACTGTAAACCCTGTAGGAAGAGATAATACAGGTACTTGGCCCATGTGTACCACCTGCTACTCCTACCATGCACCCGAAGGGCCTTGTCGCACATGCTTCAACTGTAACCGCCTGGGTCATTTGGGAAAGGATTGTAGATGCGTGCCGAGAAATGTGAATCCTGTCAATGCTAGAAACCTAATTGTTAAGGCATGTTATGAGTGTGGTAGTACCGACCATGTCAGGTCAGCTTGTCTTAGATTGAATAGGGCACAAGGACCGGAAGAAAATCGTCCAAACCAAGTTGCTGCTAATAATGGGGGTCAGGGTCGTGGAAACCAAGGGAACCAGGCTAGGGGTAGGGCATTCATGTTGGGAGCAGAGGAAGCTTGCCAGGATCCAAACATTATGACGGGTACGTTTACTTTGAACAATCATTTTGCCACTACCTTATTTGACTCGGGTGCCGACTATAGTTTTGTTTC
>BQNB010074280.1:0-15029 GCA_026074375.1 Tanacetum coccineum | reverse complement strand
CCAATGCACATCAAGTAAGTCAAGCATCTAATTCACCTGATAAAAACATGTTTAAAAGTGTCAACATAAAGTTGGTGAGTTCATATATTTTTATATATGTAAATGTTGAAATCAAAAGATTTATAAAGTATGAATGACCATTTCAATCCTTATAATAGTCGCCAAAAATGTAAGTGTAAATGTAGAACATAAAAAGTATAGTGTTTACTGCTTTACCACAGTATAAATGAAAAATGTTTAGTAATCAGTAATGTTCAACAAAGTAGTGTGGACCATAAGATTTCCAAAATGTATTTGACCTGAATGTGTCTGGCTTGGTAAGGTTGAGCTTCTTTTGGTAACTTTTGACACCTAATTGAAGATCTTCCACCCGCCTTTGAATGACAATCTGTCTTGTGAATATACGTAATGCAACATTCAAGGAATATCGTTCGTCGATTGTGAGATTAGCCAGCTTTTGTTGAACGAGTAGAAGTAACATGTCCTCAATGTCTTGTAGGCGTAGTCTTTTAAAATCACCTTCTTTAAACGTATATAGCTTCTGATCATCTCGACGGACTTTAATCTCTTCTAGGTGATCGTAGTCATACATCTTCATGATTTAAGTCTGGTTACCGTAATAATTCTTCTTCTAGAGTAAACATCTTTAGACGAAGTCAAGTTGCTAGCATACCTGTAGATCTTTGGCGTTTTAGACCCCAGTGTGAAGTGCCCAAGTAAGCATGTTGATCATATTTCACCTGCACGGGACTCCACAAGTTATTTACCAAGTCTTCGATCCATTTGAGATCGTAAGTAGCAGCTTTTGTCTTTGTCACAGAAGTTGAATATCGTCTGCTTAAATCTCTGCCCTTCAGATATTCTAGATCTTTATTAATATAGTAATCCTAAGGGATAATTTGTCGTCCTCGATGATCTTGAATTAACGGAAGAGGCAATCTGAGATCGAACGGATACGGTTTGTTTTTGGGGTTATGCCAGTCAAGTCGTTCAGTTTTTGCTTTGGAACATTCTTTAAGATGGTACTCTAATTCCGTAATACTCTTACAAGTACCTTTGAGCAGGTTAAATGCAAGTCCAACCAGAATTTCTTGAGTTAGATTTGGAATTTTAAGCCAATTCATGGCAAATGTAGAGAAATCAAATGAAGTATCATTGAGCTCATCAAATGAAGTGGGAGGTTCTTCAGCTCGTGCAACTTGACTAATCTAGGTCTGAGGAGGTCGAGAGTCAACTTGTTGTCTCTTACTCCAATCAGGATCAGGAGTTGGAGGTCGCTCGGGTTTCTTGAACCAGTTAGCTTTGGTAACCTCTTTGTCAGCAGGTTGTTCATCATTGTCTCTCGTGACGAACTCTTGATCTTGTTGTATACCCGAGTCTTCAACAGTATAACTTGGCTCCTCTGCATGGGCAGACTTGCCGAAAGACTTATGTTGAGATTAGGAAGCGTCTTTAGAGGTGCTTGAAGACTTATTTTCCTTTGACCTTGAATCTCTGGAGGACACAACATCATTACTCGATTTCCTTCTTTTCTTCCCTTGATCTGATCTAGCAGAGGGGTCTCGATCTTTGTCACTATCGTCTCGACTCCTTTTCATTGAAAAGACTTCACCATATGAATCAAAGAGATCTTTGTCAGTGTTATACGACTCGACCAGTGCATCATAAAGCTTCTTTTTGTAGTCAGCTTTATCATATGACTTGTTCTTTTCCATCTTGTCTATCAGTATCTTTGTAATCTTAAACTCAGAGAGTGATGCGGCTGCCTCATAAGTAGACATTGGTTGTGAAGAAGACCTTGTCAAGACTGCAACTTCTACTGATTATGTGACATTTTTCTGTATCACATGATTTGCAAAATTTGATACTGCTTAAGGAAGAATCTGAGGAAGTTGAGTGTTGTCTTCTTCCATAATAAGAGCTCTCATTGACGTGTCAATGAGTTCTATGTAAGCATTCTTCTCATCCTGAGCTTCTTGTCTGCAGTCCAAATTATGTTCTAGAATGGCCTTGTTTATCGCTTCTTCAAGTTTGTTATCCATGTAACGATCAACTATAGCAGGAATGGAGGAGAGAGCTTAAGCATACTAGTTAACTTGCTTTATCTTTGACACATCTTTTTCTAGGTTGAAGACTCTTTCATTGATTTTGAATACAGAAGCAAAATCTAGAAGTGCAGGAAGTGATGTTGTAGTCTCTGAAGTTGTTGGTGTAGGTGTTGGTGTTGTTTGTTGAGATAGAGGATTGAAGAAAGGAGGTGGTGAAGGAACAGTTATAGTGAAACGTGATGTGATTTCAGGAATTGTTGTTACATGCTGAGCTGTGGTGTCCATCAAAGAAGCAATCTCATTGTCAGCTGGAGATGGATTATCAAGATTTAGTAGCTTGCTTGTAAAGTTAGAGGAGACCGAAGAGCTTTGTGTTGGACCTCCATTCTTCTGTATGTCAATTACAGGTGTAAGTGTCACATGAGCATCTTCCTCTACTTGCTCAAATCCTGATTCTTGAGAAACATTTTATTGTTCTGAGGCACCTTGATCAACATTGGTCATATCAGTATCTTCATTTCCCAAATTCACATTCACATCATCATACAGCTCCTTAGTAACCTCGTCATCTTCTTTTTCATCCATCGTTTCTTCATCATCAATCTTTTCTTCTTCTTCTTCATAGTATTCAGTGGTAGACTGATCGAATATAGGAATCTTGATTTTGTCTGATTCAGTTCTATCACTATCAGTCATTTCATCATCTTCATTCGTGTTATCACCTTCTTGTTTATCATCATCATCATCACCATCATTGCCATCATTATCATTATCACCTTCATCACTTAAATCATCAGAATCATTTTCATTATCTTCATCTTCACTGTCACCTCAAGACTCTTTCTCACTTCAAATTCATATAGAGGTACATCGGGAACCCCTAGTATAGTACCAGTTCCTTCATCTGTACTAGAAGTATTTTATTGTTGCTCATCAGGAACCTTTGACTAAGTGTCAACTCCATCACCTGAGCCACTTGCATGTGATATGTGAAAGTCTTTCTTGCTTCTTTTGGTAGCCAGCTTTAGTTGTTCCACTTCAGTTAATGCAACCTCAGATAAGACAGCTAATCCTTTGGCTTTTGTCTTCTTTGCAGGTTGCTTCTTCTTGTCAGGTTTAGCCACCTTAGCTTTTGATTTGAGTCTGGTACCTTTAGTAGCTTGAACAGGCTTCTGCTTGGGTGATGTGTCAGGATTAGCTTTCTTTCAAACGTACTTTGGTTTTGGATCTTTCTCTCCAGAGGCAAAAGCATAGTATGTCTTGTAAGCATTGGATTCTAACATTGCTTGGTTTGTCAGTTCCTTTGGGAGAATGGTACCATATACTTGAGTATCTTCATGTCTAGAGATACATCTCATAGAAGTAAACATGGTATCATCTCGAGCAATATGCCAAAACATCTTGTTTCTCCTTGAAATAGACTAATCCTTTGACATGAAGTAATCGATGATGATCTTTGTGAATCTGGGATATGACATCTTGTTTGTCTTCTTAGCATCTTTGTTTTCAATCTGGAACACTAAATCTTCCCAGAGTAGATACACATAATCGATATTCTTCTTATGGAACATACCTTAGAGGATCTGAGCACGGGACAGACGAATCTTATCCATTCTAGTTTCTTTGCCACTTAGACACTTGTTGATGACGGTAGCAAATGCTCTTCATGGTTGATGTAAGTAGTCAACATTCACATCAGTAAGATAGGTGATGTCTCCAGTGTGTCCAAGATCTCTGATGAAAGAGAGAATGTCTTGTTCCAGTGGGAGGTCTTCAAACTTTTGTCCTGGAATATTAGGGCAAAACTAGAGAATTTCTCGGAACATATCAACATCGAGAGAGACTTTCTTCTTGTTTATAGCGAATTTGATGGATGACTTATGGACGGAAACTGTAGCCAAAATTCTTGCATATAAATAGCAGGAACATCTACAGTGATAAGGCATGCACGGTAGAAGGGAGTGAGAGCAAGAGCATCCAACACCACTTGAAATGTAGCTTCTTTTGGCTTGATGTCTGTCTTAAGTCTCATGTTGCATTTCCCAAACTCAAAACAGTACGCAGGGGCAACAAGAGCATCATCAAGGGCTTTTTGTTAAGCTTGAGTGGTATTCTTGTTTCTGCTAAGATTTGACCACTACAGTTTATATATATAACCAATTATATATATAAAACAATATAAGGCCCTTTAATTGTTGAATACTTAAACTTGATGCATGTTGTGATATCATTCTAATGATTAGGCTCATTGAGGCATTTAGCATTATTGAATAAGATCTAATCATCCGAAGGGCAACTTAATTGGGCATAATGTGAAAGGCATTAAGAAAACTGAAATAGTGTTTTTGGGAATCCTATTCAAACTAACTTGTAGAGAATAAGGTAACCTAAGACAAGTTCAGATATCCTTGTTGCACCTTGATATATAGCCTACTTAACTTGATTAGATTGCATAATTAATCAATTTTAATTAGCTACCTAATTTGAGTTGAAAATTGCCAAAAAAAACTCAATCTTTAAATTCCTTAGAATCTATTGCTAAATCGCCTCCCATTGAGGACTGTTAAATCGCCTCCTAAGTAGGATTGATAAATTTCCTCCTGTATAGGATTGATAACTCGCCTCCTTAATCATGTTGTTAATTCGCCTCCTTAATCATGTTGTTAATTCGTCTCCTTAATGAGGTTGTTAAATCGCCTCCTATAGAGGTTGTTAAATCGCCTCGTGAAGGCAATTGTTAAATTGCCTCGTGAAGGAAATTGTTAACATGCCTCATGAAGGGAGTTATTAACTCACCTTGAGTTGTTAACTCGCCTCTCAAAGGCAGTTGTTAACTCGCCTTGAGTTGTTAACTCGCCTCTCAAAGGCAGTTGTTAACTCGCCTTTAAAACTTACTTTACCACAATCATGAAATATTAAACATCAAAACTTGTTTAAATAGCATTCAAATCAATTGTTTACCACTAAGGAATGTTCATAACAAAAAATAGCCACAGATTTATCAAGAACAATCAACAACGAGTAAGTTTATTCATTTTGATGCATTCGTACAAGAAACTACAAACAAGGATGAGGATTTAAGGCTCAAACACATTCAAGGTAATAAACACAATCGACCTAGTACAAAACCCTCAAACATATTACACTAAAACCCAAAAACCCATATTATCACTAACAAGAATTAACAATAACACATTCAAATGATTACCAATCACAAAACTGTTTAAACCGAGTGTTCTACACACCTAACCTTACAAAACCCCTCATTCAAATTGAGATATTAATCACTTTTGATTTTGACTAACCCTAATTCAAGATTTAAGGATTTTGAGATCAATAGTAGATGAAACTTTAATTCCTTTGAGATATATGTAGATTAGGAAGTGAGGAACGAGTTTTAAGTTATACCTTTTGCTTGATAATCACTAAAAATGGTGAATAAGAGTTGGCGATTTCGAATGGATGAATGGAGGGAAAAAGGATTTTCTAAGTGTGTGTTAGTGTGTGAAAAAGACGGGAGTGGGTGAAAGTGTTATAAAACAAGTTTCTTTTTTGACACTTTTGCCCCCTCTAGATTACAATCCTATGCATTTGATTTATATAAGTCCTAATAGGCATTTTAGGTTTAACAAATGGCACATTTAGTCCCTAATGTTTTAACAAGCATACCTAGAAACTTATATTTTCACATATACTCCCTAAAGGCATAAACACATAATAGTTAAGGCTCACAAATGTTAAACTTAATTAACTCCCCTTTAATTGTTAACCTGTTATTGTTTAAAACCTTTTCCTTTATCACAAAACTGATTTTTTGAAGAAGATATCTGACATTTTCTCCCTCTCAAACAATGACCCGTTTTCTATTTAAAGAGTTGTAGTCATTGTTTGAGTGGTCAAATGTATTTGAAAAATATTTGCTGATGAATTAATGTTTTAATTTAGAAAATCAACACCATTAAAAATAAGATTTCTCTTATTTTGACACATAAGCGCACTGACACGTACACTAATAGAATATAGGAAGCACGAGTTATGATGCAAAGTAATCACAAGCCTTTGCATGGTCATAAAGTAGACCATGCCCGAGAATAAATTCCCGTTATGAGGTCAAATTTTCTTTTTGAAATACTTACCTTTAAGATGATGAACGGGTTGCTATCCGAAATAATAGCAAGACATTTTTGGCATGTTTTGAAAGTTTTTGAACTTCTGCTCGAACTTCATTTACAGCCTCGTATCATTATTGAATGACATTTCTAAGACCGTAAATGTTATCGATTTTCAGAAGACATGCCAGAGATACAAATTTTTATATTTTTCTAATTTTTTATTTTCTTTTTGAAAAATTTATATAAAAGAAAAATATTTTGTGTTTTTATGTTTCTTATGTACATATGATATAGGATATGAGTTACCACCATCACTCATCTGTTTCCGTTGCCAGACGTTTCAACGTTTCCAGAGACATGCTTCTCATACCGAGCTTTTCGATCAAGAAGTTGAATCTTTCTCTAGGCAAAGGGTTTGGTGAAGATGTCAGCCAGTTGGTATTCAGTCCGGACAACGTATAGTTCCACGACTCCATTCTCTACTTTCTCCTTTATGAAATGGTAGCGAACATCGATGTGCTTGGCTCTTGAGTGTTGAACATTGTTGCAACATAAAGCAATCGCACTCTTGTTGTCGCAGTACAGAGGAATCTTATTGAATTGAAAACCATAATCTATTAGCTGTGAGCGCATCCATAGGATTTGAGCATAACACTCAGACAAGGCAATATATTCAGCCTCTGTACTCGAGATGGCAGTGCATTTTTTCTTTTTGGATGACCAACTAACCAGTTTGTCACCTAAGAACTGAGTGCTTCCCAATGTACTACGTCTAGTGTCTTGACATCCCGCATGGTCGGCATCTGCATATGCTGTTAGTGACATATCGGTATCCTTCAAGTACCAGAGACCCATGTTAATGGTTCCCTTAAGGTATCGAAAGATCCTTTTCATCGCTTGTAAGTGCTTTTCGGTAGGGTTTGCCTGATACTGAGCACATAAGCAGACTGCATAGATAAGGTCAGGTCTACTGGATGTAAGATACATAAGGGAGCCAATCATGCCACGGTCAAGTGTAGCATCAAATGGATTCCCTTGTAGATCTTCATCCAGTTTACTCTTTTCTACCATAGGTGTGTCTACTGAATCACTAGTTAGCATACAATATTTTTTAACGATTTTAGAAGCATATTTAGATTGGTTTATAAAGATGCCTTTGTGACTTTGAGAAATTTGTAATCCGAAAAATAATGACATCTGCCCCATCATTGACATCTTGAACTTAGTGGTCATCTGAGTAGCAAACTCATTACACATGGCAGTATTAGTGGATGCAAATATTATTTAGTTAACATAAATTTGTACCAGTAATAAGTCATTCCCAGCTTGCCGTGTGAAGAATGTTGGATCCACTGCACCTTTAGAGAAATGTTGTGAAATGAGGAAACTTGATAGCATGTCGTACCATGTACGTGGTGCTTGTTTGAGACCGTAGAGGGCCTTTTTAAGCTTGTACACATGCGATGGGTTGTCCTGATCAACAAATCCTTCTAGTTGAGAAATGTATACCTCTTATTTAAGCTCGCCATTTAAGAAATCCGTTTTGACATCCTTTTGGTAGATCGTCATATTCTTAAGCGCCATTTTCTATGAAGATACGATGCCTCCCCTATTCATCAAACGGTGCACAATTGATTTCCTCGAGAATATGATTCCTCTTCTTGCCTAAATCCTTGAGCAACTAGTCTAGCCTTATTCTTTAGTACCCCGCCAAATTCATTTGTCTTGACCTTATAAATCCACTTTAGTTTGATCAATAACACTTTATCTGGACACTACACCAATTCCCAAACTTCTAATCTTTGAAATTCATGAATTTCTTCTTGCATTGCATCGATCCATGATGGTTCGGTCATTGCTTATTTGAAGTTCTTTGGTTCTACCGAAGTCAGGAAGGCATCAAAATAACACCACATGGCATCAGTTTGGAGTTGCTTTCTTGTCGAGACAGAGTGAGAAGGATTGCCGATTATGTTTCTATAGGATGATCCTTAGTCCATCTACCAAGGTGTTCAAATGGAGTGTGGATTTGTCTCACATTCGATGATGATCCTTGAGAAGTTGATTCCTCATGAAGAGATTCATGAAGTGGATCATCACGAAAAGTTTGGTGTTTTTAGGGATTCTTTAAAACCTTAAGAAATGTTTGAGAGAAATGTCGTAATCTTGAGTTGATGAATACTGTTAATGGAGCAACCAGGTCCAAGGAAGTTGATGCACAGAGAATTCGGCTAAAACCACAGCTCTCAGAGCAGCAGCTTCTTGAACTGGAGAAACAGCAATTGATGGAGGAGTGAAGTATTCATCGAACATAGGTTGAAACAAGCGATCCCAATCATCTCATGTGGAGGAAGTACAAGTTGTGAGGAATAGGTTTAGGAACGATTCCCTGAATGGAAGTGTGCATGGAGTCATAGAATGAAGCCCGGGTCCTGAACTAAATTGTTCAGAAGCCATAGCTGTCAGCTCATCAAATGTCACATGAATTGTTTCAATAATTTTCCGGGTTCTTTTGTTGTAGATTCTGAACGCTTTCTTTGCTGGCGCGTAACCAACGAAAATACCAATGTCAGCTTTTGCATCTAATTTACCCAAGTCGTCATTGTCATTGGTAGGATAACAGAGTGCTCCAAATACATGAAAGAATGATAAATCCAGTTTCTTATCTTGCATAAGCTCATATGGAGTTTTGTTGTATCGGAGGCGAATTAAAGAACGGTTTTGGGTGTAACAGGCTGTGTTGATTGCTTCGGCCCATAAAAATAAAATAGCTTTAGAAAATATTAACATTGTACGAGCAGCTTCTACAAGAGTTCAGTTTCGCGTTTCGACAACGCCGTTCTGCTGAGGAGTGAGGGCAACAGATGTTTAATGCCAGATGCTAACATTTTCATAAAATTCAAGAAGTGTCTGATTGACAAATTCTAATGAGTCCCAAACTAAACAGATCTTGCAGCCATGCTAAGGTCATAGCAACTTGTATAAATATAATTCACTAATAGAGAAACTAGACTGACTATGAATACTTATGTATATCGGAAACTACACAATAGTATTAAGAAGAACAATAATACTAAACTTTGGATTTCTATTAATCTGCTTATAAGTGATTACATATTACAAACAATGAGATATTATAGTATGAGAATAAATCTGTGGTTTTCTTTAAGAGATATCTATTGAACTGATATCTCTAACTATGCCGTGAGGATTCCTTTTATACACTAAGGAAAACCCTAATCTTGGCTTACAAAATGCGTAAAAGATAATACATATCTTTTCCTATAATATCTTATACATATCTCCTAAATGGTACTAACTATTTTATACTAACAGTACTAACTATTTAAGCAGTACTTAACACTTTGTACTGTCACTACTAACTATAACTAGCGGTACTAAGTATAGAACTAACGGTACTAAGTTAGGAATGCACAATTCCCAACAATCCTCCCCTAAACATGATTGTTGAACTCGTTTAACTTCATGTTTCTTCAAGTTATTCTTCTTAAGTTCTTGGAGGATGTATCCAAACACTTTATCCAATCTTGATCTCTAATTATCTTCAGCTATCCATCTTTATCAGCAACATGCCTTTTCAGCAACACAACAACATCTTTTCAGCAACAATCCAACTAAGTTGGCTTTGTAGTTTTTGGTAAACTATCAGCCATAAACGGATTTGATTTTCCTTTACCGGTAGCCATTTGCTTTGGGATAGTCAACTCTTTATTGAAAAAATATGGTGAGTTAATTACCATACAGTTTTTGGTAAACTGTCAACCATCAACGGAATTGATTTGTCTTTACCAAATACCATTTGCTTTTGGACTAGCCAATGCTTCATTGCCATAACATGGTGCATTGATAAACCATATAGTTTTTAGCAAACTATCAGCTATCAACAGATTTGAGTAGTCTTTACCAAGAACTGTTTGATCTTGGACTAGCCAACTCTTCACCATGAAGCAATATGAGTTAAAAACCCTATAATTTTTGGTAAATTGTCAACCATAAACGGATTTGAGAAGTCTTTACCACAAGCCGTTTGCTTATGGACTAGCCAGTTCTTATGCCTGTTAAGCATGGTGAACTGATAACCATTTGTTGTGTGGTGGTTAGCCAACACTCAAACCCTTCTCATCTCCATTTACATCATCACTCTTCATCAATCTGTTGCTTAATAAATCTGATCAAATCTAGGGCAGCAGTACTTTCTCTTTCAACTTCCAATCCAAGATCAAGCATTCTTTGCAATAAATCCTTGGAAAGAGGATACCTTCTTTCAACTAACATATGGATGACTGTCCCATCTTCAAGTTCTAGTATGTAAACTCCACAAGCTTCATACAATCTCCAAGTGACAATCTTCCAATCTTGTTGATCACTCCAGAAATCACTTTGATCATTTTCTTCTGTTGAGGATTCCATCATTATCTTCAAATCTCCCCAAAGAATCAACTCAATTCCTTCTAATGTAATTTTTGAGTACTACTCCAACACCAAGTCATACAAGTGAAATAAATCTTGCCTATCAAAGATATGAAGTAACTCCATGAGATAGTTGAATGCCTTGAAGTTCACATTGGCTCTGTAAATAACAAGACAATCTCCATCTGGTGAGGATACCTTGTTCAACCTAGCAATAATAGATTTTCTCTCCATTATTTCACTATCTATGGTACCTTCAAATGTAATAATCTTTAGGCACTTTCTGTGTTCATCATCACTATCAACATCTGGTTGTGGTCTTTTCCTTTTTCTAGCAAGCATCTTCATATGACCACCTTTCCTTTTCTTTGTACCCTGCTCTGTCACATCTACCTTAGCAGGTACCTTTGTTGTGTCTTCTTTCTTTGGAGTTTCTTTAGCAACCTTCTTCTTTAATCTCTTCTGTTCAAGATCTTTTGCTCCTTCATTCATCTCCTTAATCTTTCTTTCATCCTCAGTGGAACCAACAGCAGTGAAACTTTCATCAAACCTTTTTACTTTCTCATATAAAACTTGTATTTCTTCAAAAGTTTTGTTCTTCAGGTCTGAGTGTTTCTTGTTTCCAACATGTTTCAAATAAGTCATCATCTGATTCCTAAGCTGAGTTCTTGTAGGAGGTCTATTCCTTATTGCAATAGCTCTTTGTTCTGCAAGAAACCTTCTTTGAGCTGCAATTGTATCATGAAGGAATTTTGCTCTCTCTTCCACAGTGAACTGCTCTCTCTCTTCATCTTGAAGTCTTAGTGCTAGAAGTCTATCAGCTTCAATTCTTGCTTGAATAAAGTCATATTCATTTGAAAGGGCAGCCTTTATAGCTTCTTCCTCAGCTAGCTTTTTAACTTCTTCTTCTGCTTCCCAATCTTCTTGTACCTTTCTAGCCATCTCTTCATCCCTAGCAAGTTGCTTAAATTTCTTTTCAGCTTCAGGAATACCTTCAGATTCAGTATCAGACTCATCTTCCTCTTCAATTTTCTTTTTCCCTTTATCTTTTGGATCAATCTTTGGAAGAGGCTTTAATGTCAATAATGATCTGGTTGAAGTAGGCCTAGGTCTCTCAGTCTCCTCAACATCCTTAAGCTCTACTCCTTTTTCTTTTTCTTTGAGCTTCTCCTTGTTCTGACTCATTATGATAAGTACTTGAGCAATAGTCTCATCATCACCAAATATTGATGGAGTAGTGGTTGTTGGAGGTGTTTGAGGATCATATCTTCCTTTAGTTTGATCATCAGTACCTTCATCTGGTCTGTCGGTACTAACTTCTTCCTTGTCAGTACTAACTCTTGATCTGTCAGTACTAACTTTTGATCTGTCAGTACTAACTTTTTCCTTGTCAGTACTAACTACATCTTCAGTACTAACTGCATCTTCAGCACTCTCTTTCTCTTCATACACTACATTTCTTGTCCTCCCCACATCTTGAGCATCCTCAGTCTCCATATTGTCAATTTCATCATCATCAAGCTCATCAAACAATGGATCTTTATGGACTGAAGGTTCAGCTTTGGCAGATTTCCTCCCCTGTTTGGATACAGACTCCTTTTGCATCCAGTTTTTCATTTTTTTTTTTTTTTTTTTTTTTTTTTTTTTTTTTTTTTTTTTTTTATTTTTTTTTTTTTTTTTTTTTTTTTTTTTTTCTTTTTTTTTTTTTTTTTTTTTTTTTTTTTTTTTTTTTTTTTTTTTTTTTTTCTTTTATTTTTTTTTTGTTTTTTTTTTTTTTTTTTTTTTTTTTTTTTTTTTTTTTTTTTTTTTTTTTTTTTTTTTGTTTTTTTTTTTTTTTTTTTTTTTGTATGCAGGATTTCTTTCCTGCCAATCTTTGCTTCAAGGATACACTCTTCATCCAAGCTCTGTGGTGTGTGATAACAGGTTTGGCTTTCTTCTTAAGCTTCTTGATCTGTGCCTTCAAGTGTTTAATTTCCTTGGCTTGATCTGTAACCTGTGTACACAAAGAGATACAAAGATCATACACACTTTGGAGTGTCATGCCACCCTCATTCCCTGAAAGGGATCTATCACTGGATGACTGACCTCCTTGATTCCCACCAGAATCCTCTGGAATGGAATCAGGAATATGAGTAGTAGGTGAAGGTCTAGGTGATGGGTCAGACTGAGGCTCAACTTGAACTTCACTTGGGTGAGGAGGAGAGGGTGTAGGTTGTGGTTCAGATGGTCTTTCTGATTGTTCACCCTCATCCTCTGTTGGTTGAACCAACATGTTAGAAAACAGAGGTGTGACTTTCCCTGAAAAATGTTTACCCTTTTTAACCATAAAGGAGAAAACTTTACTTGTCAAAGCATTAACAGGAAAATGGTCTAAAGGTACGGGTACATTCATTAGCTGTTTATCCAAAAAGATTGAAATAAAACGTGGATACATAACAAACTTTTTCTTTGCATCTAAGTGTCTAAGCATACCATTAAAAATTAATTTAGAAAAATTATATTTCTGATTAGATGTTAAGCAAATTACAGCAGTGGCAATGTTAGTGGGAATTTGATCCCAAGAGGTGCTTTTTGAACTAATACAATGATTCATTGTATGAAAAAGAAATCTCCATTGGGGTGAAAATAGAGCTTTGTTAAATGTTAAAACAGTTAAATCCCCCTCATAACCCATGAGACTTGATTAGCTTTTACTTCAATATAGCTGTTTTGTAGAGAAATCTGGTAGAGAATCTATCCCATTGGCATCATCAAACAGAAGATCACTTCTTATTGATGCTTCAGAGATAGACACAGGCTTGCCAGCGAATTTGGCAGTAATATACCTAACATTGTTGATTATTTTGGATTTAGCAGACATTCCAAACTGTTCAACAAATGTAGTAGAGACTACTGGACTTACAGTGAGAGCATTATGAATGGAGCTTCACGCAAGAAAGTCAATAATCTCATGAAACTCTGCATCACCATCAGTTTTCTCTAAATAGGCAACCATATTGTGTTTAGGGCACGATTCAAGAACAGCCATGATTGGAGATCGTCGGTGAGAGATTAGGGTTTGAATGAAGGAAAGTATTTGAAAGAGATTATGTGAGTGAGCTGTACAATTGAGATGGGTTTATATAGGTTAAGCAAACCTAAGATCAAAGAAACCGTTTCAATTTACACTTTAAACCCTTGGCTGTATTTTCTTCAACGTCTTTATAGCGGTACTATCTTTGCCCAACGGTACTAACTTTGCACTATCGGTACTAACTATTGCCAACCAAAGAATGAACAATTTTGGCAACAGCAGTGCTTTAGTACCATCTATAGCTCTTCCCAATGACTCTCTAAAACCCAAATAACTCCATGAAAATCATCACTATGGCCAAGATTCTTCTGTACACTGAACACTTCATACAAACTATACAACAAATTATATTGCCTCCCCTTAACTAATGCAACTTATGGATTGATCATCCGAATTGTAACAACCAAGAACTAAAACTTGCTAACATCAAATGCATTGGTTAGAAGATCAGCTACATTGTCATCAGTGTGTATTTTCAACACCTGGATAAGTTTCTTCTCATATGCATCCCTAATGAAGTGGTGCCTAATTGCAATATGCTTTGTTTTGGAGTGATATACTGGATTCTTTACAATGCATATTGTACTTTCATTATCAATGTAGATCTTTGTGTTCATGAAATTGAACCCATAGTCTAACATTTGATTTTGAATCCACAAAACTTGCCCACAGCAATTTGCAGCAGCAACATATTCTGCCTCTGTAGTAGAAGTAGCCACAATTGTCTGCTTTTTGCATTACCAAGAAATAAGTCTCCTTCCAAGAAATTGACAACCTCATGTTATGGATTTCCTATCAAGATTTGCTCCAGCATAGTCACTATCTGAATAGGTTTCCAGGTCAAATGAGGACACTCTAGGATACCAAAGGCCTAGTTTGGGTTTGCTCTTTAGATAACTAAAAATTCTCTTAACAACACTTAGATGGGAGGTCTTTGGAGTGACCTAAAACCTAGAACAAGCACATACTGCAAACATAATAGCAGGCCTAGAAGCGGTCAAGTACATTAAAGAACCAATCATGGACCTATAAAGATGTACATCCACATCACTAGCTTCCTCATCCTTGACTAAAGGCTTTTGGGTCTCAATTGGTGTGCTAGCAGTCTTTACACTGGCAAAATCAAACTTCTTCAGGATTTCTACAACATACTTATCCTAACTTATAAAAATACCATTTTCTTTCTGTTTGACTTGTAATCCAAGAAAGAAGGTGAGTTCTCCCATAGAACTTATCTGAAATCTGCTCTTCATTAATACCTCAAATTCATCACACCAAGATTTCTTTGTAGAACCAAAAATAATATCATCCACATAAACTTGCACTAACATGATATTACTTTTGTCCTTCTTGATGAAAAGAGTC
>BQNB010074279.1:0-31845 GCA_026074375.1 Tanacetum coccineum | reverse complement strand
TGAAGAGGACTGTTATTGTGCTATAAACCATAATAAAATCAGATTGCCCCTTGACACCCACTGCTACAAAGCTTTTCCAAGCCATAAAAATAAAGCAACTGAGTGTATTGCACACTAGAATAGAGGACATTTATATGCTGTTATTGGCTCATATAATGATCAATGTATGGTTAATGTATCTAATAGGACATATACTTGTAGAAAGTAGGAATTAACAAGAATGCCTTCCAAACATGTTGTGGCAAGCATATGGAACATGGCTGCTAATAGAGTTGTGGTTGGTGTCCCTGAGACTTGGGTCCATCCTTGTTACAGGCTAGATACATGGAAGGAAGTATATAGTCACCACATCAATCCAATTAAAGGAAAGATCATGTGGCCAAAGTCTAACATTCCCACAATAATTCTTCCTCTAAACCACCATCCACAAGTTGGAAGACCACCAAAGAAAAGAAAGTGATCAGCAGGTAAGGATATACCTATGGTGAGAAACTACAAATTATCCAGGAGATCACAAACTGTGACTTGTGTTCTGTGTAAAACTAAAGGTCATATCAGGAGGAGTTTCAAAGGTCCTCAAGTTCCAAAAGTTAACAAGACTGTTGCAACAAGTAGAAGAGGTGCAAGTGCTTCAAATGTTAAAGGTTCTGCAAGTGGTTCAAAGGCAACTACTCAAAAAGGTAACAAGTCTTCTGCAAGTGTTAAAGTTGCTACAAGTAGTTCAAAGGCTCCTCAAATAGGTAACAAGACTGTTGGAAGTGTTAAAGGTGTTGCAAGTGGTTCAAAGGCAGCTGCTTAAAAAGGAAAAAAGACTGTTACAGCAAGTGAGAAAGGATCAAGTCAGGCTACTCAACCATCTGGGAATTCACCTAAGAAGCAACCAAAAAAGAAATAGCTTTATTTGTGAAAACTGTGTTCTCTTTCTTTTGAATTTCCTATGTTTTAGTACTTAAGTATTATGTTTCAGTATTTTCAATAGTTGCATTATTATTGCAACAAAAGACTTGAATGTTATGGGATCTTTGTTTGTTGCTATGTCACACCCCGACAATGGCGGAAACTCGGGAGTGCAAAATAATGATTAATCATAACACAAGATACAAAATAGAGAAAGCTACAATGCATAAACTTCAAGTGCTATGAAGACCATCAACCTCGAACAACCTCGAGTGATGTCCCAACTCGCAACTAAAATCCACAATCTCTTACAATTATTTAAATACCCTCACAGGGGTCCATAATCCAAACTTAATCTAAGACATCTAAATACAAGAATCAAACAACAAGCAAACAAGACTTCATATGAAAATCCACTCGGGATACTTCTAAGTCTGCTATCACAATCACCAAACTATTGTTTTTTCATTTCACCTGAAAATGATAATCGAAAATGTCAACAATAATTTGGTGAGCTCGTAGGTTTGACCTTAAACCCAAAAGTTGTGCCAATATTTCAACAGTGGACAATAGTGCTATATGACAGTAAATATATGCAAACAACCTTAGCATCACCGCTAATCAATAACCATATGTCACTTACGCACCTAAAGGGCCTACCAGCTGGAGCACTAAAATTAGGGCAGGACCACACACAAACCTGGGTAGGCGTACCCATCCGCTCCAATAATTACACAAATACTGGGTAGGCGTACCCATCCGATCCAATAATCTCACAAACACTGGGTAGGCGTACCCATCCAATCCAAACAATCATGCATCACATAATATTCACATAGCAGTCATAAGCACATATCTTGTCCCAAAAACAAAACCACATTTCGCACAGTTCAATTCAAAACATTTCAAAACACATTTGAGTATCATTTTCCCCCAACAGAAAAACAGTAAAAAGTGGGGCTACGAGAACTCACCTCAAGCAAGTCTTTAGCAACCAAATCTCAATCACACAAGCAAATGCAATGACGCCCGCACACGACCTAGTCCAGTTAATGTCCCAATTTAATCATCCATTTCCAAAACAATCTTCACGTTTGATGCATAGAGTTTAGACGCGTTGTACAATTACTCAGAACAATTTAGTGGTGTGATGGTTGACGACATAATCCAACAATCATATCAATCTCATTACTCAATAATACATACTTATACTATTTAAAGAAAATAGATAAGTAATTTACGTAAATATTTATAATTAAGAATTATAAATATATCTCGGTAAGTCCATTCGGTAACCTTAGTCACTGTGAAAATAATCATATTAGAGTTGAAAATGAAACGTTTACTCATAATAAACACATCAGAGAAGTTTCGATAAAAATTACTTTTTCGTCTTTTAGTGAATTTATTAAAAAAAATAATTAAATAATATTTTATTATTTAAAATCAAAAATCATTTTCTTAAGAAAATTTCTAAGTACAAACTTTTTACGAAATTTCGACATGACCCGTACGCTCATACAACGTTTTCCAAGTTTTCAAACCTTATTTTCAACACTTTTCATAAATTCGACACTTTTCGACAACTCCAAAATCTCAATCTTTAACGTTTACTAAAACGTTTTTCCCAAAATATCGTTAAATGTCACTTTTTAAATACATTTTTACTTTTAAAAGTCCGTCAAAACACTCATAACAACTAAATATCATTTGTTGGGCTTTAAGGCCCAACAATGGTCCATTAAGATATTTATAAGTCCAAAATACGATCCAAGTCCTAAACCAAGGTCCATTTACATATATAAGCATATTCTTATAAGTAGAAAATAATCCGAACCACAATAAGCCCTCCTATTAAGCCACGGCTTAAATAGACTTATTGGGCCGGGAGTCCATAAGCTCTAAAATACGTATATTAAGCTTGAAAATAAGCTAATAAGCTACGTATCACATTTGGTTACTACCATAAGCCTCAAAATAGTCCACAAACATACGCCATAACACAAAATAGTCAAAAATCACTTTCCTAGTGATTTTGGAAATTTTTGTGGCCTATAAGCCCAAAATAAGCAAAGAAATAGCTTAAAAATAAGCCCGAATAAGCTATACAAGCTACTATCTAAAAATAAGCTATCTAGCAACATATATTATTTAACCATCACGACCACAACATCAAAACTACAAAAACCCTTATTTTCCTTTTTATAACCCACGAACCAAACACCCTCTTTTTATTCATTTCGCTTCTAAAAATCAATTTTCATGACGATCAACTTGTACAACTAACATCTATGCATCAAAATAAACCCAAAAGGACAAACGAAATTTAAATTTGAAAACTTACAAGAAAATCTTCAAAAATGTATATTTCGACACGAACCGGACAACCCAAACGTTGTTTAAATGAATACCCGAGCACTAGAATCAACCCCAAATATCTATGTCTTCATGTTTTCTTGATCAAAGTTCAAAAATATATTATGTGTGTGTGTGGCTTGGTTCGGACGCACAAGGAGAGAAAGAGAGGTGAGAGTATTTTTTTGAGATCAAAATGATACTATGTGTTTTCAAAATGCAAGGTGGAATATGTGTAGGTACTATCCTTAGACAACCAAGCTAAAAAAGGGCCTCCTTGTCTCCCCTCTTGACCCATAACCGGCCATGGGATCCTAGGTGGTCTCGGGTCTCTCTTTTCGTGTCGGGATCACTTAAATACTCGTAAAACTCAACCGTAAAATACTTCCCAAAGTTAATTAGCATTTTTATTCACCTTAAAAATACTTTTCCATTAACCTAGAGTATTTACACGACATATTTACACTTTAAACCCTTTCAAACCTCATCTGGACATTAACGGACGTGTCAGACTCGTTTTTCGGCGTTTCTCAAAATTCACGGGTCAAACCACCCGGAATACAAATAACACAATAATACCTTCCAAAAGTGATTATTAATCAAAATAAACCATAAATCACCATAATTCTCATAAAATCACCACCGTCAACACGGTACATTATCTGAATAAACCTACAAAAGTCAAATAGTCAAAGGACTATAAATGAAATATTCAGAACACAAAAAGCGCAAAGGTTACATTCTACCCCCCTTAAAAGAATTTTATCCCCGAAATTCAACTACTAACATCACTAAACAAATGCGGGTACTTCAATTTCATCTGATCTTCACTTTCCCATGTGAATTCAGGACCACGTTTCGAATTCCACCGAACCTTGACGATGGCAATCCTAATACGCTTCAACTTCTTAAACTCTCTTTCCAAAATTTCCACAAGCTCTTCCACCAAATTTAACTTAGCATCAACTCGAATCTCATCCAAAGGCACTTGCAGTGTTGGATCAGCCAAACACTTCTTAAGGTTCGACACATGGAACGTGTCATGAACACCATTCAACTCCTCAGGAAAATGTAACCAATAAGCCACAGGGCCTACTTTCTCAATAATCTCAAATGGTCTAACAAACCTAGGTGCTAACTTCCCTTTCTTCCCAAAGCGTACCACACCTTTCCAAGGCGATACTTTGAGCAAGACATAGTCACCTACACTAAACCATAGAGGTTTCCTCCTCTTATCAACATAACTTTTCTGACGATCACGTGCAACCTTAAGTCTATCCTTAATCTGCGAGATCTTCTCAGTGGTCTCTTGCACTAACTCAGGTCCTATGAACTGACCTTCTCCAACCTCAGCCCACATAATTGACGAATGACACTTTCTAACATACAATGCCTCGAACGGAGCACATCTCATACTAGAATGATAACTATTGTTATACGAAAACTCAACCAACAGAAGATGAACATCCCAACTTCGTCTGAAGTCCAAGACGCACGCTCTAAGCATGTATTCTAAAGTTTGAATAGTACGTTCACTCTGACCATCGGTCTGAGGGTGATAAGCCGTACTCATATCTAAATGAGTCCCTAATGCCTCTTGCATTGACTGCCAAAACCTCAATGTGAAACGACTATCATGATCCGATATAATCAAGATCGACACACCATGTCTAGCAACTATCTCATTTAAATACAATCTAGCCAACCTTTCCATCTTATAATCCTCACGCGTAGGTAGAAAATGAGCAGACTTAGTCAATCGGTCCACAGTGACACAGATTGTGTCATGCCCATTACTAGTTCTTGACAACTTAGTCACAAAATCCATAGCTATCCATTCTCATTTCCATACGGGAATCTTAGGTTGCTAAAGCAGGCCAAATGGCCTTTGATACTCAGCCTTAACCTCCAGACAAGTTAAACACTTACCAACATACTCAGCTATATCCTTTTCATTCCAGGCCACCAATACCTATATCTCAAATCATAATACATCTTATCAGCTCCTAGGTGTACAGAGTACTTTGACTTATGGGCTTCATCCATTATCAGGATTCTCACCTCACCCTTTAAAGGTACCCATATTCCATCCAGGTAGTACAAAGTTCCATCACTTCTATGTTTTATCATCTCATCTAAACCTTTCTGCAATACTGCAAACTCATCCACAGCCTCCTTCTGAGCCGCCAGTATCCTATCCTTGATACTCGACTGAAGGATCATATTCATAGCTCTAACTCTCTTAGGATTTAATCTTTCCTTCTTACTTAGGGCATCAACCACCACATTCGCCTTACCAGGATGGTAGCGAATTTCACAGTCATAATCACTAAACAACTCTATCCAGCGACGCTGTCGCATATTCAACTCTTTCTGACTAAAGATATGCTGAAGACTCTTATGGTCCGTATAGATGACACTCTTTGTCCCATACAGATAATGTCTCCAGATCTTAAGTGCAAACACAACCGCACCCAACTCTAAATCATGGGTAGTATAATTCTTCTCATGAATTTTCAACTGCCTAGACGCATAGGCTATCACTTTACCTCTTTGCATTAACACACAGCCTAGTCCTATCCCGGACGCATCACAATATACCACAAAGTCTTCTGGTCCATCGGGGAGAGCTAGAACAGGCGCATTACACAACTTATCCTTTAAGGTTTGAAATGCCAATTCCTGTTCTACCCCTAATCGAAAAACCTACCTTTCTGAGTCAAGATAGTAAGAGACTTAGCTATCTTAGAAAAGTTCTCAATGAACCTACGGTAATATCCAGTCAATCCTAAGAACGAACGAATCTCAGTCGGAGTTCTAGGGGCTTTTCAATTCTTAACAACTTCAATCTTACTAGGGTCTACATGAATCTCATCACCATTTATCACATGCCCAAGAAACTGCACTTCTCTTAGCCAGAATTCACACTTAGAAAACTTAGCATACAGTTTCTCCTTTTTGAGCAGTCCCAAGACTAACCATAAGTGTTCTACATGCTTCTCTTGAGCCTTAGAGTAGATTAAGATATCGTCTATAAACACTATCACAAACTTATCAAGATAAGGCCTATAAACTCTATTCATCAAATCCATAAATACCGCTGGTGCGTTAGTCAGACCAAGGTAATTATTGTAGAACTTCAAAATGTGTCTAACGGTTCTAAACACCATCTTTGAAATGTCATCCTCATGCCCCTCTCAGCTGATTATCCAGACCTTAAGATCAATCTTCCGAGAAAAACTCGACCCCTGCAGTTGGTCTAATAGATCATCAATTCTAAAGGGGATAACGATTCTAACAGTCCAACAATGTTTAATTCACACAATCATGCACATCCTAAAAGAGCCATCCTTTTTCTTAACAAACAATACCGGCGCTCTCCAAGGCGATAAACTTGGTCTAATGAAACCTTTGTCATGAAGTTCCTTGAGTTGTCCCGACAACTCCTTCAATTCAGAATGTGCCAAACGATAAGGAGACTTTGCTACCTACGTTGCTCCAGGGATTAACTCAATTCGAAACTCAATTTTCCGAATAGGCGGTAATCCAGATAGGTCATCCGGAAATACCTTAGGAAAATCTCTAACCACAACAATCTCTTCTTGATTCTTTTCATTAGCCTTAGCACCCATCAAGAGTCTCGCTTTCTCTTCCGGTCTCTCTTCTAATACTCTAAGCACCCTGCCATCAGGTAGTGGTATCCTCACTACCTTCCTATGGAAAATTATTTCAGCCTTATAAATGGACAACCAGTCTATACCTATAATCACATCAAAACTCCCATGCCCAAAAGGTATCAAATCGATGTCAAAGACATGACCCTTGATTTCTAGTTTACAACCCTTAATAACCTTATCAATCTCTACTAGCTGCCCGCTAGCTATCTCAATCTCATATCTGAAACCTAAGTCGCTAGGCTCTAAGCCTAACAGAGGTATAAAAGTAGTAGAAGCAAAACTATAGTCGACACTAGAGTCAAATAAGGTAGTGGCAAAATGATTGTTCAAAGTAAACGTACCCGTCACAATGTTCGGTACTACCACACTCATAACATGCTATAGGACAAGCTGACCTGATATGGTCGGTACTACCACACTCATAACATGCTATAACAGTTGGGTTTCTGGCATCGTTAGGGTTCATATTCCTCGGTACACCTCTATAATCCTTTGCCAAATGACTCAGGCGGTTACAGTCAAATGACCCGGGCGGTTATAGTTGAAGCATGTGCGACAAGGCCCTCCGAGTGTATGGTAGGAGTTGCAGATGGTACACTTGGGTCAAGTACCCATATTCTCTTTTCCTATAGGGTTTACAGTAGTAGCAAAAACATTCCCAGTCATAGTCCTCTTATTATTATCCCTACCATTCTTATCTTTGCTAGTTTCCTCTACATTTCCTCTTTTCTCAACTTTATTAATTGATCCATGATCTTTTTAGATTTGTTTAACACTTTTGAAACTTTTTGTGAAGTGATCTAGATATTGATGTTTGACAATTAATAAGTAAGAGATGTAAGAGTAAAGAAAAGATAGAGTATAGAAAGAGATCACCGGGACACAAGTATTTATAGTGGTTCGGCTACAAGGACACCTTCCTTGCCCTACTCCACTCCCCGAGTCACCTACTCGAGAGTTTGTTAAACACTAGTCACCGAGCTCCTTTCACTTGGCGGAGAAGCCTTCACAACGATGGTACACTTCTATAGGTTACAAAGATGATCACCGAATTTCTCACACACGAGAATCGATGATAACACAACTACACTTGATGTACAACTAACAATACAACAATTAATCACAGCAAGATGATCTTTTGAAAGAAGTAAGAAGAAGAATCAAGATCAAGACACTTTTGATGCGTGCTTGAAACTTTTGCGTATTTGGCAATTCCTTTCTTGAAGTGAATTACCTACACAAGAATTAGAAGAAGAGATGCTAGAGAGAGAGAGAGATCAATTGATTAGAGAGAAGATTAGATGAGAAAGGTGTGTCAAAACATGAGAAATGGCTTGGTATTTATAGCCAAACATTTTACTGTAGGCCGGTTCTTCTGGTGTTGTTTACCAATGGCACCGGCTTGCAAAACTAAGGGCACCGGAAAACAGTAACTAAATCCGAATTTTGATTTACAAAATCTTGAGATATCTTGTGTAATCTTATGAGATTTTCCTTAGAGTTGTTGCATTTGATTATATACTAAATGAGAAAATAAGTGTAAGATGATTTTATGTAAAGTTAGGGTTTAAAAAGAATTTGTATGCTTTTTCAAGTTGCATGTGTTTTTCTACAAAGATGGGAGATAGTAAAGAAATCATGTTTGTGAGATAATAAGAGGTTTGTTATGTTTTGTCATTAATAAAACCTTAGTCTAAGTTGATTGTAAAACGTTTTGTTTAAAACCGGTTTATTTGTATTAACAATCTCCCCCTTTTTGTTGATGACAAAACATATTAGGGATGATTAGACATGTATTTAAACTTGGTTACTTTCTCCCCCTTTTTGTCGAAACAAAAATGGAAAGCAAATGTATGAGAAATGTAGAGATATTGTTAAGATAGAAAACTCCCCCTTGATGAATGCTACAAAACAAATATGATAGAAACAATGAGATATGCTCCCCCTTGCTTTGTGAGTACCTACAAAGAAAAGTTTGGGGTCCAAGAAGTAGAAATGGCCTTTGTAGTACCGGCTAGCCGGTGCTGTCCTATGAAAGGCACTTGTTCGTTAGCTAATGGCACCGGCTGACTTTAAAAAAGTCAAAGTCCACGAATTTTGAACATAATTTAGAATGGTAAAGAGATAACAATATAGCACAACTAATTTTATTAGAGAGAGCATAAAGACATTACAATAAGACAAGAGATTCTTAACGAAGGTTCCTAATGAATCTATTATTTCGTTCTACTACTTAAGTCTTATTATTAGATGTTGTGCGTTATGACATTTAGGCGGTCGAGAATGTGGTTGAGAATGAATCTCATTTCTCCTTGGAGGTTGTCGACCAAGACTTGAGTCCTTTGGCAATGTTCACAATACATCTCATGAGTGAGCAAGGGAAGAGGGTTGTTGGGTCCCAATGGCGGAAGAGGTGGGAGTTGAGATGGTGGAGGTGGCAAGCAATGTGGAGGGAGAGGAGGAGGTGTTGGTTCTATCTCCAGAGTTGGCGAGGGAAAAGTAGAGTTTATGGGAGGAATAGGAGGTGGCTCATTTGCCAACCATTCAATGGTTGCAAAGGATGGTCTAGGAGGTGATGGATTTGTTGTTGATGGTGGAAGATCACCTAGCACATCGAGTAGAGATGGAGAGGATGGTGGAGTAGAGAACAAGAGTTCAATGGGATCAAGGTTAATAGCTACCGGTGAGGTGAGCTTGGATGGTTGAGTAGGAGCGGGTGGTGGCATAGTCAATGGAGGAGGAGTTGACTTAGGAGTAAGCAAGTAATTTTCATTGGAGTTAGTTTTTATTGGAGATAGTGGTGGAGAGATTATCAGAGAAGTTGGTGGAGCTCCCGTTGTGTAGTCCGATGGTGGAGAGAATGGTTGATAGGGAGGAGAAGAAGTTCTTGGATTGACAAAGCAACATGGCCTAACACTAATTCTTGCGGTTCATTTTAGATTAGTTTTGTTCTCTTTAGGCATTGTGAAGAAAGGAAGGACACAAGAGGTAGGAGTGAAGAAGAAGGACAAAAATGGTGCACTATTTATAGAGGAAGATTTGAGTTAGACTTAAATGTTTTGCTTGTTAACTTAGTTAAAATCTAATGATTAGATTGTGGCTAAGGTCAACTTCTATTTTTAGAACCTAAGTGATGTGACAAGGAGGGAAAACTTGGTTTCAAATTTGGAAAATTCGTATATTAATATCTGAGAACAGTTTTGCCGGTTCTGCCGGTGCTATTCTGTAGAGGGCACCGGTTTGAAATTTGAATGGAACCGGCAATCGGGCAGACAGGATTTTTGTAGAGGGTTTTTGAGAAAAGTTTTGATATGTTGGAGGTGCAGTTTTTCTTGACTCGATGACAGAAAAATTTGTTTTATTTTTTAGAGAAAAACCCTAAGTCTCCTTTTAATGTAGCTACAATGAACGTGTTTGAAACGACATATTGACCATGTGTTTCTAAGAATACGTTCATGAGACAATTTTTCCAAAAACGTTTTTATTTGTATTGAACAATGAAGTAAGAGGTAAGAAATAGATTTTGACACAAATGAGGAAGAACTTAATAAAAATGTTTTAAGTGGTTGGTTCCATTAATCCAAGACTGAGTCGAAGAAGATTAAAAGGTTCTATTTTAAGGGGTTTGGTTAAAATATCGGCAATATTGTCTTCGGATGCAACCTTTTCGATAGAGATATTACCCTTTTGAATGTTATCATGGAGAAAATGATGACGGATTTCTATATGTTTAGTGCAAGAGTGAAGAACGGGATTTTTACTTAAATCTATGGCTCCTTTGTTGTCACAAAGAATAGGTACGTCATTTAATTTAACTTCATAATCTTCTAGAGCTTGTTTCATCCACAAGGCTTGTTGACAAGCTTTTCCGGCGGACACGTATTCGGCTTCGGTGGTTGAGATAGCTAAGGCGGTTTGTTTCTTTGACATCCATGAGGTGAGACAACAACCTAAGAAGGTACATACACCACTAGTGCTTTTTTGGTCAACATAGTCTCCCGCGTGGTCGGAATTGGCATATACAATAGTCTCAAGACCGGTTCCTTTGGGATACCATAAGCCTAGGTGAGAAGTACCTTTTATATAACAGAAGAATCGCTTTACAGCTTCGAGGTGAGAGGTTTTAGGAGTTTCTTGAAAACGAGCGCAAAGACATACACTAAACATGATATTAGGGCGACTAATGGTTAGATAGAGTAAATTACCAATCATACCACGGTATTTAGTGTCATCAATGGGTTTGCCCTCTTCGTCACGGGTGAGTTTGGTTTTGGAAGACATAGGAGTTTTGATTGGTTTGGCATTTTCAAGACCGAATTTCTTTAACATTTCTTTCACATATTTAGATTGATTGAAGAAGATTCCATCTTCGAATTGTTTGATTTGTAAACCAAGGAAAAATTCAATTCACCCATCATGCTCATTTCAAACTCAACATGCATGATTTTGGAGAAATCATCAAATAAGTCTTGACAAGTTGATCCGAAGATGATGTCGTCCACATAGATTTGGACAATGATGATATGTGAATCCTTTTTCTTAGTAAATAAAGTGTTATCTACTAAGCCCATTGTGTATGAATGATCAAGGAGGAAGGCTTTGAGTCGATCATACCAAGCTTTGGGTGCTTGTTTGAGACTGTAAAGAGCCTTTTTGAGTTTATATATAGGGGCACACTATATTGAGAACCAATTTTAGGTACAGAACTCTACAGAACTCTTTTGGACCAATAAGAATTTAATAAGTTTAAAGATTTTAATTAATCTAAAAATGGTACAATAGTAAAACAACTTTTTACTTTCTTTTTGAATGTTTTTAATTGAAAAAACTTTTTTAAATCCCTTAAATTTATGAATTAAACACGTAACATATTTTGATTGTTTTTTTTCTAAGTATTTTTTTTATATATAATCACGTTTTTTATAATCCTTGGAATTAAGAAAGTTGATTTTTTAAGTGTATTATTTTTAGTTACATTTGTATTTTCGTCAATTAAATTTTTTAAAATAACACGTTTTTTTTCTTTTTTTTTGCAATTTAAAGGTGATATGAATATATGTTTCATTTAATGATTAATTGCACTTATGTTATTGGTGTATTATTTAACTGCGTATTGATAAAAAAGTAATTGCATATACTTCCTCCGTCCCAAAATTATTGTCTCCCGACAAAAAACACACAGTTTAAGAAAAGTGCATTTATTATTGCATTATCTTTCTTACTTTTTGGCAGAATGACAGTTTTACCCTTAGCTAATTAATTAAAGTCTTTTTTAAAGTTTGTAATAATAATTTCAAACAGGGGTAATATAGTAAACTTGATCAAACTTCCCTATCTATTTTTAGTAGTGGACAATTAAATTGGGACATCCCAAAAAGGAAACATGAACAATAAAAATGAGACGGAGGGAGTATGTTTCTATCGTCCATTCTTTAAACTTCAATATATAAAACCAAAAACATAAATGTTATACACGCGGCTTCTAACTTATTAATAAACCAAGAACATGAATATTGTACACAAAGTTTGATATAAAATAAAATACAATTTGTGGAAAACTAGAAGGGGAGGTTGAATAGTTTTTCTACGATTTTTTGATCTTTTTAGATTTGTTTAACACTTTTGTAACTTTTTTTGTGAAGTGATCTAGATATTGATGTTTGACACTTAAGAAGTAAGAGATGTAAGAGTAAAGAAAAGATAGAGTATAGAAAGAGATCACCGGGACATAAGTATTTATAGTGGTTCGGCTACAAGGACACCTTCCTTGCCCTACTCCACTTCCTGAGTCACCTACTCGAGAGTTTGCTAAACACTAGTCACCGAGCTCCTTTCACTTGGCGGAGAAGCCTTCACAACGATGGTACACTTCTATAGGTTACAAAGATGATCACCGAATTTCTCACACACGAGAATCGATGATAACACAACTACACTTGATGTATAACTAACAATACAACAATTAATCACAGCAAGATGATCTTTTAAAAGAAGTAAGAAGAAGAATCAAGATCAAGACACTTTTGATGCGTGCTTGAAACTTTCGCGTATTTGGCAATTCCTTTCTTGAAGTGGATTACCTACACAATAATTAGAAGAAGAGATGCTAGAGAGAGAGATCAGTTGATTAGAGAGAAGATTACATGAGAAAGGTGTGTGAAAACATGAGAAATGGATTGGTATTTATAGCCAAAAATTTTACTGTAGGCCGGTTCTTCCTGTGCTGTTGACAAAGGGCACCGGCTTGCAAAACTAAGGGCACCGGAATACAGTAACAAAATCCGAATTTTGATTTGCAAAATCTTGAGATATCTTGTGTAATCTTATGAGACTTTCCTTGGATTTGTTGCATTTGATTATATACTAAATGAGAAAATAAGTGTAAGATGATTTTGTGTAAAGTTAGGGTTTTAAAAGAATTTGTATGCTTTTTCAAGTTGCATGTGTTTTTCTACAAAGATGGGAGATAGTAAAGAAATCATGTTTGTGAGATAATAAGAGGTTTGTTATGTTTTATCATTAATAAACCTTAGTCTAAGTTGATTGTAAAACGTTTTGTTTAAAACCGGTTTATTTATATTAACAATCTCTCCCTTTTTGTTGATGACAAAACATATAGGGATGATTAACATGTTATATAAACTTGGGACTTTCTCCCCCTTTTTGGGGGGTCAAAGATAAAAATGGAAACAAATGTATGAGAAATGGGGGTAAGATAATTTGTCAAGATGGAGGAAGACTCGGGCGGGCCCCTTGATGAATGCTACAAAAAAAAATGTTAGAAACAATGAGATTGCTCGCCCGCTTGCTGTTGTGAGTACCTACAAGGAGGAAATAGTTAGGGTCTAAGAAATAAAATGCAGTCTGTGGGAGTACCGCAGCTAGCCGGTGCTGGTCCGTAGGGGGTGAAAGAGGCAACCGGTTCGTTAGCGGGTAATGGCACCGGGCGTGACTTTAAAAGAAGTTAAAGTCTACGAATTTGAACCTATTTATAGAATGGTAAAGAGATTGACAAGTATAGCACAAACTGAATTTATTAGAGAGAGCAAGAATGACATTCAGATAGAGGTACATGAGATTATTTAAAGGAAGGTTCCTAAGAATCTAGGAGTTCGTGTCTTACTGACTTAAGGCGTATTATTAGATTGGTGGCGTTAGAACATTTAGGGGCGGTCGGAATGTGGTTGAGAATGAATCTCATTTCCTTGAGGTTGTCCGACCAAGACTTTAATCCGTTGGAAAGTTACACAATTCTGCTATGAGTGAGAAAGGGGAAGAGGGTGTGTGGGTCCTAATGAGAAAGGTGGGAGTTTAAGTGGTGGAGGTGGAAAGCTATGTGGTAGGTAGTGAGGGGAGGTGTTGGTTCTATCGGTCTAGAGTTGAGTGGGGAAAAGGAATGGTGTAGGGAGTTTATTGGGGCTCATTTTGACATACATTCAATGGATGATAAGTTTACTAGGAGGTGATGGATTGGGTGGTTTGTGGGGGTTATTGCAAATAGGCATCTTAGTGGTTATGGGTAGGTGGGGTGAGGTGTGTATTTGTTAAAATGATCAAGTTAATACTACAGTGAGGTGAGCTTGATGGTTTATAGGAGCGGTGGGGGCGTAGTTAAATTGGAGGTAGGATTGACTTAGGAGTAAGCAAAAATGTTCATTTGGAGTCACTTATTATTGGAGATAGTGTGAAAATTAGTGGAAGAAGTTTGGTGACTCCCATGGTTTGTCCGATGTAGAGAATGGTTGATAGGGGGGAGAAAAAGTTCTTGGATTGACAAAGCAATGTGGCCTAACACTAATTCTTATGGTTCATTTTTATGAGTTTTTGTCTCATTTAGGCTTGTTGAAGGAAAGGAAAGACACAAAGTAAGTAAAGAAGATGGCCATGAATTATGCACTATTTGAGTTAGTCTTAAATCTTATCTGTTTAACTTGGGAGTTAAAATCTAATGATTAGATATGCTATGTCAACTTCTATATTTAGAGTCTAAGTGATGTGACAAGGAGAGAAAGTTTGAATTTAAATTTGAAAAATTCGTACTTTAATACCAGAGAACAGGTCTGCCGGTTCTGCCGGCGCTATTCTGAAAAGGGAACCGGGTTGAAATTTAAATGGCACCGGCCGACGGGCAGACAGGAATTTTTAAAGTAAGTTTTTGAGTAAAGTTTTGATATGTTGGAGGTGCGGTTTTTCTCGACTCGATGACAAAAAATTGTTTTATTTTTGGAAGAAAAACCCTAAGCCTCCTTTTAATATAGCTACAATGAACATGTTTGAAACGACATATTGACCATGTGTTTCCTTGTATATGTTCACGAGACAAGTCATACAAAAATGTTTTTTATTTGTATTAATCAATGTAGTAAGAAGTAAGAAGATATTTTTGACACAAATGATATTTTTGAAACATATTTAAATCGGCTTTTTGTGCATCAAAAATTCGTTTTTGTACCCAATTTCTTATGACTTTTTGCATCAAAATTTTATTGCGCATCAAACTATAACAAGTCGAAAAATTTGTGCATCAAAATTTTTTTGTGCATCAAAATTTATTTTTTTGCGCATTAAAAAAACGTATAAAAACTCAAAATTAGAAAAACTTCTTTTACAAAAGTTTTATGCACCAACATACCTGATTTAATGGAATTTTTTTAGAATTTTTCGAGAACTTTTTAAAAAAAAATTTTCTTTTTATCCTTCTCACGAATATTTGTCTTTTTATTTTAACCTTCCTCTATATATATATATATATAGGATAAAGATCAAATAAAAAAACAAATATTCGTGAGAAGGATAAAAAGATTTATTTTTTTAAAAAGTTCTCAAAAAATTCTGAAAAAATTCCACAAGATCGTGTATGTTGGTGCATGAAAAAGTTGTAAAGGAAGTTTTTCTAAAAGTGGATAGTTTTGCCGAAAAAAATTTATTAAAAAAATGTTTGTGCATTAAATCGGTTTTTTGTGCATCAAAAATTCGTTTTTGTACCCAACTTCTTTTGACTTTTTGCATCAAAATTTTATTGCGCATCAAACTATAACAAGTCGAAAAATTTGTGCATCAAAATTTTTTTGTGCATCAAAATTTCTTTTTTTGCGCATTAAAAAAACGTATAAAAACTCAAAATTAGAAAAACTTCTTTTACAAAAGTTTTATGCACCAACATACCTGATTTAATGAATTTTTTTTGGAATTTTTCAAGAACTTTTAAAAAAAAGTTTTCTTTTTATCCTTCTCACGAATATTTGTCTTTTTATTTTAACCTTCCTCTATATATATAGGGGCACGTTATATTGAGAACTAATTTTAGGTACAGAACTCTTTTGGACCAATAAGAATTTAATAAGTTTAAAGATTTTAATTAATCTAAAAAGGGTACGATAGTAAAACAACTTTTTACTTTTTTTTTGAATGTTTTTAATTGAAAAAACTTTTTTAAATCCCTTAAATTTATGAATTAAACACGTAACATATTTTGATTGCTTTTTTTTCTAAGTATTTTTTATATATATAATCACGTTTTTTTATAATCCTTGGAATTAAGAAAGTTGATTTTTTAAGTGTATTATTTTTAGTTACATTTGTATTTTCGTCAATTAAATTTTTTAAAATAACACGTTTTTTTTCTTTTTTTTTTGCAATTTAAAGGTGATATGAATATATGTTTCATTTAATGATTAATTGCACTTATGTTATTGGTGTATTATTTAACTGCGTATTGATAAAAAAGTAATTGCATATACTCCTTTCGTCTCAAAATTATTGTCTCCCCACAAAAAACACACAGTTTAAGAAAAGTGCATTTATTATTGCATTCTCTTTCTTACTTTTTGGCAGAATGACAATTTTACCCTTAGCTAATTAATTAAATTCTTTTTTAAAGTTTGTAATAATAATTTCAAACAGGGGTATACTAAAAATAAACTTGATCAACTTCCCTATCTATTTTTAGTAGTGGACAATTAAATTGGGACATCCCAAAAAGGAAACATGAACAATAAAAATAAGACGGAGAGAGTATGTTTCTATCGTCAATTCTTTAAACTTCAATATATAAAACCAAAAACATAATATTATAGCACGGGGGGGGGGGGGGGGGAGGGGGGGGGGGGGGGGGGCGGCAGTCTAACTTAGTTAATAAAGGGCCAAGAACATGAATAATTGTGGGGACACAAAGTTTGATATAAGATAATAAAATACAATTGTGAGGAAACTAAAGGGAGGTTGAATATTTTTTTCCACGTGTTTTTGATGGCTTTTTAGATTTGTTAACACTTTTGGTAACTTTTTTGGAGGAGTGAATCTAATAGGGATGATTGTTTGACGACGTTAAGAAGTAAGGGAGATTAAAAGTAAGGGGGGGGAAAAATAGAGTATGAGAAAGGAGATCACCGGACATAAGTATTTTATAGTGGGTTCGCTACAAGACACCTTCCTTGCCCTAAGCTCCACTTCTGAGTCACCTACTCGAGAGTTGCTACACTAGGCACCGAGCTCCTTTCACTTGCGGAGAAGCCTTCCTAAACGATGGGAACAAGCTTCTATAGGTACATAAGATGTTCACCGATGTTCTCACACACAAGAAATCGATGATAACACAACTAAACTTGATGTATAACTTAACATTAACAACAATTGTATCATATGGGGGGGAGCAAGATGATCTTTTATTAAGAAGTAAATGAAGAAATGTCATCGGTAGATCAGACAATTTGGATGCATGCTTGAAACTTGGTAGCGTTAGTGGGCATTATCCTTTATTTAGTGGATTACATAATAAGAGTTTTTGTGTAAGAGTTGATAGAGGAGAGAGTATCAGGAGTTATTAGAGTAGTAATAATGATTGAGATAGGTGTGTGAAAAAGGGTGAAAATGGTTTGGGTATTGTTTGAAAAATATTTTCTGTAGGCAGTTCTTCTGTGATTGGAAATATGGGCGAACGCGTTGCTGGAAACTATGGGCATCGGAGATACATAACAAAACCGAATTTTGAGTTGCAAAATCTTGAGATAGGTCTTGGGTGTTAGGTATCGTATGAGACTTTCCTTGGATTTGCTGCATTGATTGTAATATACCTAAATGAAAAATAAGTGTAAGATGATTTTGGGGGTAAATAAGGGTTTTAGGAAGAATTTGTTATGGCTTTTGGTCAAAGTTGGCATGTGTTTTTTCTGACCAAGATGGGAGATAGTAAAGAAATCATGTATTGTGAGATAATAGGAGAGGGTTTGTTTATGTTTTATATATCATAATAAAACCCTTATGCCTAGGGAGTTTGATTGAAAAACTTTTGTTTAAAACGGGCGTTTATTTATATTAGACAATCTCTGGCGGGGGTCGGAGGGGGGGGGGGGTGGCGGCTCGGTAGGGGCTCGGGCGGGCTGCTTTGTGCCGGGTGGTTGGCTTTGCGAGCTATTGTAGTGGTGATGCTTGTCTCACGTGAATGATGGGCAGTGCGGAAGGGGGGTGGGGGGAATTTTTCTTGGGTTTTTATTGGGTTCTACTTATTCTTTATTATCTTGTATTATCATCCACTTAGATCAGATTTTTCGGCTCATCATTCAAACAATCAAAGTGCGCATGTATATGGTTAATATAAGAATTGACAAAACATATTAGGGGATGATTAACATGTATATAAACTTGTTACTTTCTCACCCCATTTTGTCAAAATAAAAAAGGAAGAGCAAATGAAGGAGAAATGTAGAGATATGTCAAATGGAAAGCTCCCCCTTGGATGGAATGCTCAAAAACAAAATATGTAGAAACAATGAGATGTGCTCCCCGCATTGCTTTGTGATACCTATCAAAGAAAAGTTAGGGGTGCAAGAGAAATGGAAAATCATCTGTATACCTAGCTAGGCCGTGCTGTCCTATAAAAGGCATCCGTTCGTTAGCTAGGGATGCACCGCTGACTTTAAAAAAGTTAAGAGTCTACGAATTTTGAACATAAAATTAGAATGGTAAAGAGATAACAAATATAGCACAACTAATTTTATTAAGAAGCATAGAAGACATTACAATAAGAGCAAGAATTATTAAACGAATGTTTCCTAATAATCTATTAGTTCGTTCTACTAGCTTAAGTCGTTATTATTAATTTGTGCTTGATGACATTAGGCGGGTCGAGAATGTGTTGAAAAATAAATCTCCATTCTCTTGGAGGTTGTCGACCAAGACTTAAGTCCTTTGGCAATGTTCACAATACATCTTATGAGTGAGCAAGGGAAGAGGGTTGTTGGGTCCTAATGGCGGAAGAGGTGGGAGTTAAGATGGTGGAGGTGGAAAGCAATGTGGAAGGAGAGGAGGAGGTATTGGTTCTATCTTTAGAGTTGGCGAGGGAAAAGTAGAGTTTTTATGGAGAATAGAGGTGGCTCCATTTCCAACCTTTCAATGTTGCAAAGGATGTCTAGAGGTAATGGATTCATTGTTGATGGTGGAAGATCACCCTAGCACATGCGAGTTAGGAGATGGAGAGGATGGTGGAGTAGAGAACAAGAGTTCAATGGAACAAGGTTCATGACTAGCCGAGTGAGCTTGGATGGTTTAGTAGGAGCTGGTGTGGCGTAGTCAATGGAGGTAGGAAGTTGACTTAGAGTAACAAGCAATTTCATTGGAGTCCCATGGTTTTATTGAAGGATAGTGGTGAAAGAGAGTTATGGAGAGAGTGGTGAGGGCTCCCGATGTGTGTCCGATGGTGGAGAGAATGTTGATAGGGGGAGAAAAGTTCTTGGATTGAGCAAAGAAAAATCCTAACACTAGTGGGTTCATTTTAGATTATTTTTGTTCTCGTTTAGCATTGTTGAAAAAAGGAAAGACACAAATGGTAAGAGTAAAGGCAGATGCCAAGAATTAAGCACAGTTTGATTGAGACTTAATGCTTTGCGGTTTTAACTAGTAAAATCTAATGTATTATATTATGCTAAGGTCAACTTCTATAGTTTAGAGTCTAGAGTGATGGTGACAGAGGAAGAAAGTTTGAATTTAAATTTGAAAAATCGTAGACTTTAATACCAAGAACAATCTGCCGAGGTGTCTTTCTGCCGGCGCTATTCCTGGGAAAAGGGAACCGGGGATGAAATTTAAATGCACCGAGCCGGACGGGCAACAGAATTTTTAATAAGATTTGATAAAGTGTTTGATATGTTAGAGTCGTTTTTTCACGGACTCATACAAAAAATTGTTTCTAGATTTTGAAAGTGAAAAAAAAAAAACCCAAGCCTCGCTTTAATAAAGGCTACAATGGAACATGATAGGAAACGTACATATTGAGCCATGTGTTTTCCGTTGTATGAGATTATCACGGGAAGACAGGAGTAGCAGATGGAGCAAAAATTTTTTTTATTTGATATAAGCGCTATTTTAGATTATTGATTAGGAGAGTAGCAGCGAGATGCATCTCTAGTGACGAGAGCATTACTTGAGTCATACGAGGAGTTAGCGATATCTTAGTACAGGCAGAAGTTTTACTACTATTATGTAATTCTATTGAGATGATTATTAGCTATTGTCTCATCTCACTCTTATTGCGAAAGTTGGTGGGGAAGAACATTGAATTATCATATATTCAGCTGAGAGAGCACGTCAGCATATCTCATCATCAAGTGATATGCGCACACTAAGCGAGCTGCAGATATATTGAGAAATGCTCATCAATGGAGAGATCGAGTTAGAGGCCATCTTCAGCAAGGAGATTTTGGACTACTATATAAAGTGTTCATAGTGTATTAGTTATGTGATGGATGCGGATATTAGACAATTTGTGGGGAGGTCTAGACATAGACACTATTTACTTGTGTTGTTTGCTATGAGCGTATCGGCGTTGTCTAGTGAGACACGTGGTAGATCAAATACATATTTTAGTTGGATGTGACGCGTAGATTCTTACTGGTCAACAGGACGAGTTATGTACACGATGCATCGTTTCTTATGGATAGTGTTGTGTGACTTTATACGGGTAATGTTATAAAGGTGGACGGATTGTGTTATAGTTCAGGGTTGGGGATGTGCAGTTATGGCACATTATGTAGAGTAAATGTAATAGGTGTGTGGGGTTATAAGAGTATTATGCTAGTGTTATAGCGGTCGCGACTTAACACGCATATTAAGTATATTGGTACGTTAGTGTTAGATAGATTGGGGTGTTTGTAAAATATTAAAAAATAAAATGTTTGGATGTTATGGGATATATTATTGAGTTGATTGTAGGTGGATAGGTTGATTTGCTCATGGAAATTTATTTTATTGATTTACGGTAGGTTAGGTTTTGTTATGGTTTAGGTAGTGATTTGTTTAGGTAGTTTATGTAATTTGGGTGATAGGTAAGGAGTGGTGGGTAGTGATGTTTTTGTGTTTTGTTTTGGGAAGGTAGGATTGATTTATTGGGGGTATTGATGGAATATATTGGTTGTAAGATGAGTAGATTGTGGTGTATGAGAGTGTGTTTTTATATCGGTATTTGAATTTATTATATTGAGTGGTCATTTAGTTTGTAATATATTATATTTTATATGTGGTATTTAATTTTTTTTTAAGCTATGGGTGGATTGTGGTTGTGATGGGTGGTTAAGGTTTATGTTAATTATTAATTATTGTGTATGATTTGGGATTGAGAAAGGTTTTTGAGGTGATGAGGGTGTAGTGTTTGGTAGTTTTTTTAAGTGGGTTTGTGTGTTAATAGGATGGATAAATTTTTTGGATTGGTTGTTGGGTAGATGTGTAATTGGGAGTAGATGGTTTTTGTAGTGATTAGTATTATTAAAAATGGGTGGGGGTGTATAGTAATTTTGGTGTGTTGAATGGTGATTATATTTGATACTTGGTAGGGATGTTGATTAGGAAAAATGTGGTTGAAGGTATGGTTAGTGGAATTTAAAGGGGTTGTTGTTTTGGGTTAAGTATTGTTGAATTTTTTGATTTTGCTTCATTTTTATGTTTTAAAAATCTTGTCCAAAATGTACCTTGAATAGGTCTCAACGATGGGATGACCTAAGTGGTAAAGTTTCCACCGAACTTGAACGCCGACGTGACCAAGACAGTCCACATCAAAGTTTCTAGACATTTAGAAGTAGAAACCATGTTTTTAGCCTTATAGCTTTCATGTACTTGTTTTCCAACTTTGCAAGCGTCGAAAAAAATGTTTTTCAAGACTTTAGTTTTGGTAAAGTTTCTACAATTCGTTAGATATACATTGTATAAGTCGCATATTGGTGTGACCCAATCTTCGATGCCATAAGGTCGAAGTATCATCTATAGAGGTTAGACAAAGGGCGTCTTTTGGTGAGTTCCCCATTTTCATAATGTATAAGGCCCTTTTTTTCCTAATGTCCTTTTTCTAAGGTTATGCCGTATTTAATTATTTTCTACCTTTAACTAAATCGAACATTGCACATTTTTATCTCTATGTTGTCCTAGTGGCTAAGAGATTAGAAACTAGAGATTTTCTATGTGACTAACATCATTGATGGTGAGGGAGTTATGAAAAATCATACCTTTGCCAATGATCTTGCGTTTAGTGTACTACCAACAACACGTTACCTCCATCAAAAGGTGTATAGATGATATAATCTGTCGTTTCTGTCATGTGTCTAAGTACAACCCTATCTGGGAATCCATTCATCCGGGCAAGTTTTACCGTTTGACTACCTAGGATGACATAAAACAACTCAAGCATTGTGTCCCCAATATCTCATGGCCCGTTAAGTATTACATACCGTTGGTTGTCCCATGATGGAAATAAGAAAAGGACACCATTGATTATAGCATAGAGGTGGAATTGTTTCATAGTTGTTTTTCATAGTTCCAATTACTTGAGCGATATCCTCTTTTGGGTATAGGCTACTAGGTCTCCTATGGGTCGTTTTAGGGGCGTTTGGATTTTACTTTTCATGTCTTGACCAATGTTTAGAATTGTGTATATTGTTACCTTTGAGCACTAAAATAGACTTTTTAGTAATTAGAACGGAGTCATTTTGTTTAACTACGTTGGTTTCCAATTCTTTTCCTTTTTCTGCACTGTCATCAGACAGCCGGTGCTGTTCGTTTGAACTGGCCGGTGCTGTTGATGAATGGCATCGGCAAGCCGGTTCTATAGAGAGCTTTTTAAGTTGATCTCCTATATTTTTGATTTTAGTGTTTCTAAGGGAAGCTATAGTCTCTTTGTATCCTAATCCACACTTGTCTTTTGACTGTTTTTGCATTTTGACCATTTTTTTGTAAAGATGAACTACTATTCTCGAAACTACTAGTTTTAGTCTTAGAGAGTTAACTTCTAATCTAAGTTCATTACAAGCATCACAATGGCTACTAGTTTCTTGACCTTTTTTCTAATACGTCTAGCTTGGTTATAAGTTTGTTAATGGTCTTCTTGAGCAATCCATTTTTAGTCTTTAGATGTTTGTTTTTGTTGATAATTCTAAGACTAATTTGGCCAAATTTTTCATACACAATTTCCTAATTCATTATCAAAAGATGACCTACTAAGTAAAGATCATCGATATATCTTTTTGAGTGAGCCATGAGACAAATCTCTTCTTTCTTTGAGTCATCTCCACTATCGCTCCAACTTCCGACAACGAATGCCTTTTGATCACCGGAAAAGTTTTTAGGGCAATCACTAATGAAGTGATTTGGATCACCACACTTGAAGCATCTCGTCTCCCTTGTATCTTCCTTGATTTTTTCCCGAAGTGTCTTTTGTCGTCATAGGTTGCGACAAACTTGCCACTTTCTTCTAAAGAATTTCTTGAAATCCCTTACGGCCATTGCATATACCTCATCATTGCTATCCGAGGAAGATGTATCATCACACATCAAGACATGTCTTGCATTGAGTGCGAGAGGACTTGTACTTTCTTTCTTGTTCTTTGCAATCCTAAGTCCTTTTCAAGAACTATTCATCAGACTTTGAGGTTGCCAACAAGTTTGTCTTAGATAGCTTTGACAAGGCGTTGATACCTCCTATGCACCGGGTACCGTGTGTCACCATTTTGATGGAGAGAGCCACAAGGGAATTTCGCTAACATTGGTTACACTTGAAAAAGATTCATCAAGTGCTTTAAAGAAGTAATAATGGTGAGGGTCAAATCCTAGAAAAAATGCACTCGATCAATGGTTCATCATCGGTAGATCGTAAACTCCTCATATTTTTTGGAACAAAAAGATCTATTATTATCTTTAACTTGTTTGTAGCCTGATGGAGTAGTTATTAAAGATATCCCAAATATGTTTGAGCCGTGTCACACATGAAAATCATTTTCATATTCCTTTTTTAGGTAAAGTATTGTATAAAACCATTACTCATCATTTTTGGAAAGCATTTCTTTGATTTTCCTCAAGTTTTGGGGGCGATGATGGTGTAACAACATCCTTGCCATCCTTGTCTTTGAACGTAGGTTTGTATTATCAGAGCTAGTGATTATACCGAAGGAGATCAGTATCCAATAGACTTCACGGTAAGTTTCATAAGGTTTTTCCAATATATAAAAACAATTTGCCTCGAAGAGAGTGGGTCGTTGCATAGTGGTGTTAATGAACCTCTTTGTAATTAGAATAAGAGATGCTCAGAGAGCAGAGAGATAACAGTTGATAAGAGAGAAGATCATGAGAAAGTGCGTTGAAAACATGAGAAATGGCTTGGTATTTATAGCCAAAAATTTTACTGTAGGCCGGTTCTTTTAGTGTTGTTGACAAAGGGCACCGGCTTGCAAAACTAAGGGCACCGGAATACAGTAACAAAATCCGTATTTTGATTTGCAAAATCTTGAGATATCTTGCGTAATCTTATGAGATTTTTTACCGTTGGATTTGCTGCATTTTGATTATATACTAAAAGATAACATAAGTGTAAGATGATTTTGTGTAAAGTTAGGGTTTTAAAAGAATTTGTATGCTTTTTCAAGTTGCATGTGTTTTTCTGCAAAGATGTCAGATATTCTTTAAACTTCAATATATAAAACCAAAAACATAAATGTTATACACGCGGCTTCTAACTTATTAATAAACCAAGAACATGAATATTGTACACAAAGTTAAATATAAACTGAAATACAATTGAAAAAACAAAGTTATCATCTTGAATATACATGCGCACACCCTCCAAGAACATATGTGCACTCCTTTCGCGCCATCCACGATCATGTGTATTTGCATTTTTTATCAAATTCATTAGCACATATGTCATCGTCGTTCGAAAACATATGTGCACACCCTCCAAGAACATATGTGCACTCCTTTCACGCCATCCACGATCATGTGTATTTGCATTTTCTCATCAAATTCATTAAAACATATGTAGTCGCCTTTTAAAAACATATGTGCATACCCTTCAAAAACATATGTGCACGCCGTTTAAAAACATGTGTATTTGCGGTTTTTCTCATTAAATTCAGCACAACATATATGCACGACTACAAAAACACGTATGCATATGACACAAATACCACAGCTGCACAATCTTTGATTTTATCCAGAAAGTAAAGTTTCATAGGCCTCTTTCTACTAAAACCTACGGTCGGTAGTGGTGTAGTACCATGTCGTCGGATCGTCATGTCTTTTAACCAATCTCCTAGAAACAAGTGCAAAACACTTTTAGCATTTAAAATTAAAATATAAAAATATTATTGCTTAATTGGTCACCGAAACAAACATTTAATGGTATGTTTGGCAAGGAGCATTTTGAAGCGTTTTAGAGCGGTAAGCAACAAGCGGTTAGCATTTTGGATGAAACACCTGTTTGGCAACAAAGCAACTAGAGTTTGCATATTCTCTAACTGCTCCTAATTAAAATGCTTGATGAGGAAGCGTTCCAACCTATTCTCCAGCGTTTTGTTTCTTAAATTACCTATATACCCTCAAACATAACAAACGTTACCACGTAAAATTTCTTATGGATGCATGATCCATTCCTCCTCAAAAAAAATCTCATATTTATAAACAGGAACTACTGATCTACTCTAGGTTTCAACTAGAATTGTCATCTCTGTAGCGCCAAGTTATCTTCACTGTCATAAATTCTGTATCACAAGTAAGGACATGCAGTATTTTAATTAATGCTTTATAATAATATTGATCCTTCTTAATAGTTACTTAATGTGGTATTATGTTGGGTTTGAATATGTTTTTATTACATTGTTGTTTAATAGTAATCTTTTAAAATAATCTGCATGGGATGTTTCTTTTTTTCATAATTTTGATGCGTTTATTTGTAGTTATTTTAGGTCTTGACAAATTTGATCAAACTTAAATAACGTGTACAGAATTTTAGTGATAAAAGTTAGTTGTAATTTTGCTATGAAATTTACTTCATAGTTGTAAAACTATTAAGAATCGCCTATGGCGGACTGGCGAGTACTCGTATTGAATTTAAGGTTCGAAATTATGTGTATGACATGTTCATAATACCTCATAGGACTCTAGATATATGTTTAGAAACATTAACGTAATTGCTCACATACTTCAAACCGAGTTTTGACAAAACCAATTAATTTGGCGGATGGGCTCAACTCGCCTCCGTCAATGACCTTATAGCGATTAATCGCCAAAAACTCCGCCTTGTAGTTCGAGTTTGACAATGTTGATTTAGTTACAGAGTTGTTGAGATACATATGCTATGTTATTACTATCTCCTTTTGTCGAATCATACTATGGAGCATGTTATATAATTGCTAATGGTGTTAGGAAGTATCCACTCGTGTGCATGCGAGATTATAAGCCCTAACTAATGCAACTTAGAACACTGTATCAAATGGTAACTCGTTTGTTCATCGTTTGGGGATGTAGCTCCTATGGTATTGTGATGAAGTTTAGATGGACATATTTGCTATCCAAATTTTAAGATATTAATGTTTGTCGATTAGGATTTTTTTTATCAGTGTACATTTAGTAGTTCGGGTTAGTTAAAATGTTGGTTAGATGAAGATCTCGCGTTAATCACAGATAAACGATTAGTTAATAATTGAACTGTGTGTATCTTGTGATATTTCATACCTTCAGTTATGAGCTATGATTGCAAATTGAGTGTTATTGATTCGTAAGTTACATAGCCGATCTCCATTTGTCACATTATACCATGTGTGCGACCTTTGAGAACTGAGAATCATGGTTTATGCAATTAAAAGAACTATATCAGATGATAGTTCAATATTTTTATTCAACATTAACGAAAGCTTATGATTGTTTGCCATCCCAGCTACCTTGTTGCTGCTCCATTGTTTTGGGATTTATGTTTAGATGCTTAAGAAGTCCCCATGAATGATCGGTCTTACATGGTATCTCTTGATACAACAGGCTTAATTGTATCTTTGTTTTTATTATCCTACTGGTCCAAACATGCAATATAGTGAGTAGAAACCATGATTTGTTATGCCCATGAAGAATGTGCTTTGATCACTTCCTCAAACATGCAATATATGAGATAAACCAGGAAGGTTGTCTACCATTGGTTTTAGAGTCATTATAATTAAGGAAAGTGCTCTTATAGAGCATGGTTTTGGTTTATGAACAGTACTTCTTGTTAATAACAGTTCCTATATTATTTGTGTTCTTTGTTATTAGATGGCCACAAGTAATGCAACTTCAAGGAAAGAAAACTGGACAGACCAATCCGTTTTGACTTTGTGTAACTTCTTAATACAACATCAAAACAACAATGGACGAAATAAGGCATATCCGTGGTGCCAGCTTCAGCCAGAGTATGAAAAGATTCATAACCACAAATTCAATAGCAAACAAGCATTAAAAAGTAAGTAGATCAGTTAGAAAACAATATACACTTTGGAAGCAATTAAAACATGGAGAGACCGGTCTAGGTTGGAATGCAAGTACCGGGGCGCTAGCATGTTCAAACGATTGGTGGGATAGAAAAATCAAGGTAATATTATATTGTCTTAAATTTAAAGCTTAATGTACCACATCTTTAATATTATAAAATATAATAGTTTATTATTTATTTATGTAGGAAAACCCTAATGTTAGTGGTTTTAGGACGAAACAACCATCTAAAGAATTGCAAGAAGCATGGGAACAACTATTTGGGGGATTACTTGCTGGTGGGTCGGTTGTTGTGGGACTCAGTATAGATCAAGATACATCAAGTGAGATTCCTAATGTTAACCTTGAGAATGTAGAGATTCGTAATGTTAACCTTGAGAATGCAGAGATTCGTAATGTTAACCTTGAGAATGTAGAGATTCCCAATGTTAACGTTAAGAATGTGGAGATTCCTGATGTTAACCTTAAGAATGTGGCTATAAATATTGATGATGGTACAGAACCGATTCAAGTATGGAATCACTACTCGCAGCATTTAGATGCTAAAGAGAATGATTTCTATTCAAGTTTAATGAGAGACGTAGGACAAGATGTCACAACGCCATGCCCAGATGAAATTTCTAGATAACCTAACAAGTCCAAAAACGTGACGAAACCCAAAATTGTAGAGATGAAAAACAAAAGAGTATGAAATGGGAGGAACAAAACTATTTCAGGGGTACATGGCCAAACATGAGGAAAAACAAGAGCGTATTATTAAAATTTTGGAGTCTGATGCTTTCGGTGCTAGTAAAGACGATCCTTATAGTGTTAGTAGATGTATGATTGTCATTAATAGCATGGTAGATGACGCATTGATGACGGATGACAACCCTCTATTCTACCTTGCTATGGATTTGATTGAAGATGCGGTGAAATGAGAATTGTTTATGAATATGCGAAATGGTAGTGCTAGGCTCAAATGGTTGCAACATAAGCAAGATCAAGGCAACTAAAGTTTTCTTTTTTAAGTGTCCAATTAATTCATAATATTCGCACTTTGTTTTTTTATTGTCTGGTTCTATTTGGATAGTTTATGCTTTTTGTATGGTCAATGCTATATTTGAATATTATGAATTCGTGTTATAATTGGATTTGGATTACATTTAAGATCTTCGTATATATCATTTTTTTATGTTTGTGTATGATTTATTTGAACGAACTATGTGATGTTAGTAATTAACCTTTTATTTTTACCCATGTGTATATGGTCTTGTATAGGTGAACATGATCAACATGGATATTCAAAGAAGAAATCAAAAAAGGAAACATGGTTGTGCACATTTTCTTATGGACTCAATGTACTCGTGCGATCTAGTTTCAGCGTACTATTACAAATATATGCATAAGGAACCGTGCATGACATCATCTCAAACAGGAGAAGCTTGGATGAAAGAAGTATTAAATGGTAACCCTATCCGATGTGTTAATGCTTTTAGAATGCATCCAAACGTATTTTCAAAACTATGCGGGGAACTGGAATCAAGTTACGGGTTAAAGTCGAGTGATAAAATGACGGCGGTCGAGAAGTTGGGAATATTTGTTTATACACTTGCGTTAGGGGTGTCTAATAGGGATGTTAGTGAGCGTTTTTAACATTCAGGGGAGACTATCAGTAGAGCATTTCATGAAGTTCTAGAGGCAATAACTGGTAGATCTAAAGGCTTTCATGGTCTAGCCCGTGAGATGATAAAGCCGAGGGATCCAACATTTCAATCAACACATATATATATATATATATATATATATATATATATATATATCTATATACATATATATATATATATATATATATATATATATATATATATATATATATATATATATACATGTATATACATATATATACATGTATATATATATATAAGTATGTATATATGTATATATGTATATATATATATATGTATATATATATAAGGGCACGTTATATTGAGAACCAATTTTAGGTGCAGAACTCTACAAAACTCTTTTGGACCAATAAGAATTTAATAAATTTAATGATTTTAATTAATCTAAAAAGGGTACAATAGTAAAACAACTTTTTACTTTCTTTTTGAATGTTTTTAATTGAAAAAACTTTTTTAAATCCCTTAAATTTATGAATTAAACATGTAATATATTTTGATTGCTTTTTTTTCTAAGTATTTTTTTATATATAATCACGTTTTTTATAATCCTTGGAATTAAGAAAGTTGATTTTTAAGTGTATTATTTTTAGTTACATTTGTATTTTCGTCAATTAAATTTTTTAAAATAACACGTTTTTTTTCTTTCTTTTTTTTGCAATTTAAAGGTGATATAAATATATGTTTCATTTAATGATTAATTGCACTTATGTTATTGGTGTATTATTTAACAGCATATTGATAAAAAAAAGGTAATTGCATCTATGTTTCTATCGTCCATTCTTTAAACTTCAATATATAAAACCAAAAACATAAATGTTATACACGCGGCTTCTAACTTATTAATAAACCAAGAACATGAATATTGTACACAAAGTTTGATATAAAATGAAATACAATTGAAAAAACAAAGTTATCATCTTGAATATACATGCGCACACCCTCCAAGAACATATGTGCACTCCTTTCGCGCCATCCAGGATCATGTGTATTTGCATTTTTTTTATCAAATTCATTAGAACATACGTCATCGTCTTTCGAAAACATATGTGCACACCCTCCAAGAACATATGTGCACTCCTTTCACGCCATCCACGATCATGTGTATTTGCATTTTCTCATCAAATTCATTAAAACATATGTAGCCGCCTTTTAAAAACATATGTGCACACCCTTTAAAAACATATGTGCACGCCGTTTAAAAACATGTGTATTTGCGGGTTTTCTCATTAAATTCAGCACAACATATATGCACGACTACAAAAACACGTATGCACATGACACAAATACCACAGCTGCACAATCTTTGATTTTATCCCGAAAGTAGAGTTTCATAGGCCTCTTTCTACTCAAACCTACGGTCGGTAGTGGTGGAAACAAGTGCAAAACACTTCTAGCATTTAAAATTAAAATATAAAAATATTATTGCTTAATTGGTCACCGAAACAAACATTTAAGATGTAATCATCAAAACCTTGAATTGGTCTTGTTTATCTCTGTCGATTTCAAACTAACCATACCATTGTATTTTCTATCAAACTATTTTAATTAAAGTTATAATTAAATAATACCTACACTTAAACAAACATAATAAATCAAATGACCCTCATAAAAATTAGATCTGCTACACATTCAATGCAGCCAGCAACGAACATCATACACCTAAAAAATAATTTATTTTTGAATACGAGCGCATCGAATAACCCAGATCAATGACGTTATCCCATATAAAAATCGAATTAGATTTAAATATATAATGATTTTGGAGATATTGGTTAAAGAATAATCCATACTAAAACAATTTCTTTAACGTCATACCAAAAAAAAGTAATATATTTAGCATGACAACTTTGAAGAGAAACATAAATGTTTTGTTTCATGACTTCATGCGATTTCAGCAAAGAAAAAATTATGTGTTCCTTTTAGACATATGAAGCCAACTTAGCCCAGATTTAATTAGCCCAGATTTAATTACCTATTATAACCAGAAATAATTACCACTAGAAATATAACCAAGAACCCATCAAACCCATTTCGAAATCATTATAAAAAGTAACAAACCGTCTCTTTTATTTTCTGATCTAGATCCACGATGATGTTTAGCCGAATCTTGTTACTCTTGTTTTCAAAATACAAAGACCGGATTGTATTACTTCATTCGCAACGGCCGAGAAAAAGAGGAGATGGGTGGCGATCTATGATTGTGTTGTTGTGGGAAAGAAAGTGGGGAGGGTGGTTAGGGTTTGAGTAATAGAGATGAAATACGGGATCTAAAAAAATGACAGGGATTTTGTTAATGTGTTTAAAAATCAATTAAAGTGTACCTATTATACCCTTTTAGCCTTTTGTTTAATTGAAATAAATTATCTTTATCTTTTGTTTAATTGCAATTTTGGCACATTTAATATTAACCTTAGATCAAACTCATCTAATGGTCTATATTCATTTTAAGAGTTCTGTAAAGTTCTGCACTTAAAATGAGTTCT